>JASANE010006488.1:0-74855 GCA_030248225.1 Trileptium ribeirensis | reverse complement strand
GTGGTTCTTCGTTCAGTTACGTATTGCTCAGCGAATTCCTTAGTTTCCCGTTTCCCACATTTTTCAGTTTCATAATTTTCCATTTCCCAATCCTACAAATGGACCAGGTCCTACCGTAAACGAGAACCACTAGTAGCAATCCTACAGCAGCTAACGCAAGCACGACGACAACGCCAATAATACAAGTACCGGGACATTCCGCCGTTTTCAGGAGCTGACGGACAGGACTTCAAAGCCTGGGTAATCGCCTGTTGCTGCTTCGTACCGTTGAGTTGTCGGTGCCAGCCGCGAGTTGACCAAGGCTCGATCACACTCGCTCAATGCAGAAGTTGTCGCCAGCATGGGTATCGATTTCGAACTGGAACGACTTGCCATTGATTTGGATCGATTGCTGCAGCTGTGGGATTGAATTGACAGCTTTGACGGTGTCGAATGATTGATAGCATTGGACCGACCTTATTGGGTTCGCAGCTTGCCTCGGCGCACCGTTCTTCTTTTCGGGCGTTCGGCTTCGATGCCCGTAATTCCGCAGTCAACGTGGCCAAGCAACCATTCCCACACTTGCTGCTTCTGTGGGCGATCGTTTTCCTTGTGATCGACTCGACCGCACCGTCCACGCGTTCCTTTTTGGAATGGTTGCCTTTTGCCCGTTTGACGTTTGCGATTGACCCGCACCTCGTCTCGATTGACCGCTTGATTTTTGACCCACCGTGACCCCGTGGATTGGCTTTGGACGTGATCCATACACCGTTTTCTTGGCCACGCAGGCCGCATCTTCCGTCTCGGGGGCGATTGTAATCATCTTGGCGAATGTCAACTCGTCGTCGGGGACCTTGAACAACGCCTTGAGAACGGCCTCGTTACCCACCGAACAGATGAATCGAGTGCGGAGGGCTTCGTCTTGTGAATCGCGGATCGAGGCAAAATCGCACGTCACGGCATCTTGTCGTATACGAGCTGCCAACTCTTGAATTGTCTCGTCCGGTTTGCGTTGCATGTCGGACCAAAACTTGAAGCGTTCCCGAACGACGTACCGTTTTGGATCGAATTGATCGCGCATGTAGTCAGCAACCTCGTTGATCGTCAACTCGTTGATTTGCTTGGGTGGCGTGTGTTGCACCGCAAGGTTGCCCAGCGTCTTGTAGATTGCCGCCGATTGATTCGTCAGGAACACCTGCGCCTGTTGTCCGGGAGGAATCAAATCGGCCTGACGAAAGTAATAAACCTATCCCAGTAATCCGCCCACAACTCGGATGTCGGATCGAACGGCGAAAACGCAGGGATTGCCGTTGTTTGATTCAGCTCGGATTTCGTTGCGCCTCGCAAAGTTTCGACAAGTTGGCAGTTTTGCTCCTGTAGGAGCTCCATTTGAGCCTTGTGCTGTGTCTGTTGAGCCGCCATGTGTTGCTGAAACAGCTCAAACATCTTTGTGACCTCAGACATGGCACAAAGTAAAGTTGAAAGCCACAGGAAAACAATTGCAGGCGAAGAAAACTTGAAAGTCAAAGAACCGCTGATGAATCGCTGGTAAAAGTAACACCCGATCGCCACTTAACTCTGCTGTGGACTCAGAGTTGAAAATCAAACTTCTTCTTCTTCTTACAGCGGTTATCTACGATAAGGACGATGTTGAGACCGCCTAGATCCAGATGTCGGTGCCCTCACTGCATCACGTCGGATTCCTTTCCATTGCTTGCGATTCTGAGCTGCGTCCACGACTTCATGTAGCGGTTTCTTCGGCATGAAGAAATTGAGGGGAGAGAGGAGAGAGGTCTGAAAAAATCTGGCTTTTCCACTGCTTCTTGGAGGCATTTCGTGGACATTTCCACCCGTCTGGATGATCATCTAACAGCAGTTTCTTGACTAATTAAAGTCAAACAATTTATTTAAAAAGTGAAACAAAAAAATAATAAAGAACAAAAGTCCGCATGTCCGCGGTTTTATATGGGTAGGGAACGCCTACCACATGATGCAATATTGCTTCATGTTGGCTACACGTGCTATGTTTACAACATGTCTTCATTGTTACGTCATCATCGTGTTTAGTTGTTGTTGTTCACGTGCGTTCCACGATAGGTTATGTATAAGAGATATGCATTATCGTGTACTATAGCAAGTGATTGGACGTAGATTAGGATGAACAAACTCGAACTGTTACCTTTTCTCCCCGCATTCTCGAAGCGTACTTTTGATTTCGTATATTTTTCCGATAGAATTTATTAACCCTTAGCTTATCCGAACCAGGTAACCAGCGTTTTGCGTTTAGCATCGAGCGAGCAGTTGTCATTTTGGCGCCTCCCGATAACTGACAGTCGCGCGATCCCCACTAATTGTTGCCCCAGTTCCGCATCGAGTAAGGTAAGCGCAGCCGTCGTCGAAGATGACTAGTGAACAATTTTATACTACCTCCACATGGCTGCGAATGATCGATTAAGAGGGCGGGCGAGGACCCCGACATTGAAACTCGGACCCGAGCCGTTGTTATAGCGTACGCAGACCTACCACGTGGATTAATCACTGTGATATGGTCATGTTTATTGTCGTATTACCGTTAACTGTTACCCAATGCTATATGTGTATGTACGATTTGGTTATCAATAAATAATGATCAAAAACCATGTTGCCTCCGTATTTTGATGCCTTTAGTAGCGATACGTATTGGAAAAGGTTCGAAATCGTCGCCCCATATGGAGGGGACCTGCGTTCAGACATGACGCCGAAAGGTCGCATGCTTTAGCGTGGTTCGCCGACTCCACAGTGAATCGGTACGACGACTCTTGCGACGCGCGAATCGTTTTCCATCGCTCCCCGCCACATCGCCAATATAAGAATAGTAATTACTAGTTTATATCAAGGTTGATCCGACTAATGGCGATCCGACCTAAAATATCTAGGGATTGTCGAACCCTAGTGGTGCTACTGGCCAAAATAAGCTAACCGTTCGTCGCCTTGACACTTCGAGGTGGAACGATGATAGGGAATAGTGGCATGGTCTATTTGGCCTGTGAACAGGTAACGGAACCAACTGGACTCAAAGGCAGTACCACATACACTACGTGTGCAGGCAGGATCAGAACACATCCTGTGAAGCGCTCTGGCTGCTTGCTAAGCTCCGTAGTTTCTTGGGAATCCAGAAAAAAATTTAAGTCTATCAGGTCCGCCCGTAAGGTTACGATAGCAGTGGTCGTGTGGGCATTGCGTTGGAAGCGAGCAATGCAGCAGCGTCACGTCGATCTATTATAAAATCAATAAATGAATAAATGTATTGACATTTGATAAGTAATGTGTTACCATCCGATTTTTCTTCGCGAACAGTTCGTCAGTAGTCAAAATAAAACTATTAAATTAAATTTTAAGTTCCGCAATACTTTTGTTGTGTTGGTGTCATGTTCCATATACCTGGTCACTCCTTCTAACCCATCCCATATAGGGAGAAACTAGCTAAATATCATCAGTGAATATTGTACTATTACCAACTGTTGACTGAAAAAAGCCAGTTTGCGCTAGTAAGTTTGTTGTTAGACATTAATATCAAAATAACGTTAAAAAACAATGGTGAGCCAAATGTTATTTTTGGGAAAATTTTAGTAATATTCCTTACCGGTAACCGCTCCATTAGCATCGCGCGGGGGTTGCCAGTTGAGCAAAACCGTGGACGGATCTTCGGAATGCGAAGTTATCGTTAGATCACGCGGAGCTGAGGTTGGTGCTGAAAAAATCGACAGTCTTTAGCTGTAACTAGCATAGCTTACTTGCTCTTGTGGGGAAATATGATTTTCTACTAACCCTTCACTATGTACATTAAGATTAAAAGATATGGAGTCACTGAAATTTGCAAACAATTGAATCACGAATATTATTTATTTATTAAAAAACAATATTTACTAATGTTTGACACCATAGCAGCAGTGACTACAAAAGTAATAAATACATAGAAGTGATAACATAATTCTAATGAGATTTATACATCTGGACTTGTTTAACTTCACCTTATATTAAAAACAGAGAAGGTAGGTGCTTATGGCAGTTATAAGGCCAAGTGGATACTTATGGCCGTTTAGACCTATCAGAGAGTTGTCGCGGACGCGTAAACTGAATTTGTTTAACGTCATATGAAGAGCAGAGTGCCGCATGCATAGTACTTCAGTTGTAATTTCTAAATCTGAACGCAACCACAATTAGAAAAAGCACCAAGCTAATAATTTTGGTTAATGAACCCGGTTCTTTATCCAAACAAGGACGGAGACCGTACCTAGACTTCAAGGCCGCAACATTTGCTAAATATGTTTTTAGTAAAAATCGGGTAAAATTTTACAAAAATTGGTCAGATTAAGGAAATTAGACAAAACTGTAGAAAAAATCGTGGAAATATGGCCTCCCACGAGAGTATACATAACTTAATTCATCAGTGATCGCTAAATGCAATATAATATGCTGACTAACCGGAAGGCATAGTGGTATTAAACGCAGCCATGCTCCATCCGGACTGCCGTACGCCAATCACGAGTCGAACAGCAAATTCATATTGCGTATTCGGCCGAAGACCATTAACCGTAAATGCCCGTTGAGTAGTGTTGAGGTAGCGGTAATGTTTGTTGGCAACATAGTGTGTCAGATAACGAATAGTGTATACTCGGCGGTCTTAATAGAAAAAGATAGAACCACACAAGGAATATTATTCAGGTAGTTTAGTTAAGATGTCGGTTGATTTTAGCATGTTACCAATATTTATCAGTACAACGGGATATTAGAACGAATCTAATCCAGTATAGTACACACCAAAAATGAGTGCAGTCTCGTCTGAGAGTTCGCTTAAATTTTAAATTTTTGTTAACAGCTGTTCGAATTTTGATTTTAAAAGTTTTTGCGCGTTGAAACTGTTGGAGATCTATGCGATGTTTGTTCGAAACTTATTTGTGGATTGGTAAATTTCGAGTTATTTGTTAGATTTTCATTCGTTCGAAAAGTGACAGATATTTTAAGCCAGTACTGCAATTACATCCCCATAGGTCGCATAAATGCTGTTAAATTTAGCCAACTTCTAAACCACTTCTAGTCTATAAGACATTGTAAATACAGCATAGATGTTCATGGTGGGTAGGAGGGGCTGTATTCTGAGGGTTGCACCCACCAACCGTATGTGCCACCCCTGAAGCCTCCTCTGTGATAATTGGTAACAGCTGGGGAATATTTAGAAAATTTTTTAGCACAATTGGGAAAATTGAATTTTGAAATATTTCAAAAATTTACCACTCACTTCCTGACTTATGCCCTCCCTCGAAGGAACAAACAATCCAATTTGAGCTGACGTACATTGAAGACCTATAACGGAACCATGATTACACCTGGCCTACTTCTATAATTTAATATCGTTCAACATCACTTCTCTTAGTTATTTTTGCTGAATTAATTATTTCAACGTGTGAGTTGTATTCTCAAAAGAAATATTTTAGTTATGTCCGATATCTCGTTTTGAATAGTGTACATGAGACTGCATAATAAACATGAACCCCATATTACACCATCTTCCATCGATCGAATGTTAGTACCAGAGACGGTTCTTCATGTTACCGTAATAATATCTGAGAACCTTCAAGTTAAGCTCTAGCAAAAATACTAGCTATTTATCTCTTTTTATAATTCATACGATACGGCTACTCCAATCATAGCCTTAAATACTTCAAATATCAGGCAAAACACACGAAGCTGTCTTTGGATTAGCTTAACCAGCAATCCATTAGTGGTGCTGCGACAGACATAATGTCCACACCGATTACTTACCAGCATAATCTCCATTAGCCGTAGCCAAATCGGGATCGGTCCACGTAAGACGAATCGACGTTGAACTCAGCGTTTCAGCAGTTAGCCCAAGAGGGTATTTAAGTGGTGTTGAAGGTTCTGGTGTGGAAAGGCCCCGTGTACGTACCGTTTCGTAGACAGGGAATCCGCCAGCCACATTGTTGATCGCTTTTAGACTGATTACGTACCTGTTAATGACATACGTTAAAAATTAAGCGCAATACTACGATGGTTGCCGTTCGCGGAACTATTTTCGAAGTACCGTCTCAATCGGTATACAAATATTTTGCCCTAAATATATATGTAGTAAAATCGTAATTGAGAATACACACAGTAACCTTTCATCATTAAATGTATATTTTAGGTTTAGTAGTATAAGTTATGTGACATATCTTATTTCGATTACTTGAATAGGGTGAATGAGTTCACCATGATGTCAGAATTCGGTAATTTATTCAAAAAGTTTAATTCATTATTGTTTCAATGACTTTCCAAGAATATAAAAAATAGCATCCATTAGTTCTTTAATAATACGAGACTAAACTTAACCTGGGCTCACTTGCCATCCTATTTTGTCAAACGCGATGTCGAATCCACACATATATCGTTATGGAACAGACACGACGGTGGAATTCGATTCACTGAAAGCCCACATGAAGTGTTTTTCAATCATTCAATGACAGTTCCGTGACGATTAAATTAGGTCTGAATTAGGATTCGTTTGTGTTCTCGAACAAATTGAATGTAAATGTGACGGCATAAAAAACAGGGTCCTGTAGTTCGTGAGTTATTGTTCGCTACCATTATTGTTTTTAATGCAAAAATAAAATTTTGTTCACAAACATATTTTGATGTTCACCAACAAAAAATAGTTATTTTTACGTCTGTGGATATAGTACGCTAATAGCAAATTTTTCAAAATAACAAAATACGATTGTGAGCAGGGCAGGTTAAGTTTAGTCGCGCATAACTCACTCTCTATTGGGTTCCAAATTTTCAATTTCGTACTGTCGCCTTGAACGATCAACAGTCGCGGTATACACATCCGGGACACCCACGCCCCAGCCGACGACATATGATCGAACCATAATACGAGTATCTGCTGGAGGTTGCCATGTTAGCACAATTGAATGCGTATGCGGAGTAGCTTGCATATGAACCGGCGAAGGCGGAACTTGAGATTCTGAAAGTATTCATTCATTTGCTTATAAATGCTACCATAACGCAAACTGTTACTGAACAAAGCTTATAATATGAAAACAAGATACGATATCACTAGCGTTGGATAGGACTGCACGCATCCTGAAATTTGCTGTCCCCGTCAGCCAACGAATATTACCCGCACTATTTAATAAATGATTTGATTTTGATACGTTATCAAACTGTGTCCAATAATATTGTACTGAAAGAAGATTCAACAAACATCAGTAATATTTTGATTTAAGATCACGAATTTTTCTTAAACATGTACAAGGACGTTAAGAATTGAGAAACGAGGTGAGTATAAAATGTTAAATCCTTACCGTGAATCGATGTTCTGGTGATAAAAATTGTTCGGTTTTACGGATTTGCATAACACTTATAGGTCATTTCACGAAACCATGTATTTTTTAAACACCATTTTTGAAGCCAAAATGAAACGTTTTCGTATGTACAGTGTTTAGACACCTTCCGACATAAAAACCTGAATTTTTCGAATATCGATGTCTATGCAAAACGAGCTACCTGAAACCTGCGACAGGAGTCGCAAAGGGTACCCCTGGGGTTAAATTTTAATCCGAAATAAGCCATTATTCTGTAGGGTAACGCAATGACATGTGAACCCCGGTCTGTTTGTATGAAGTGGGACCAAAAGGGTCACGGTCAATCCATTTGGAGGACTTGCGACCTAAAATTGGTGCAGCTAGGGCCCTTTTATGGTTAAAAAGCGATCAATTTAGAACAAGCCTGTCGCAGAAGTTTTCTAGTGTAACGGAGACAACACCTATTGATACCATTTATGCTCACAAACCAATCATCAGTGAGGGATGTCCGACAAGAAATTTAAGGCAGATCCTTAGGCCTTGTAAAAATTGGCACCTCAATATGGGTTAGCCGGGGGGCTACACCTGAGGTCGGGGGGGGGCTACACTTCACGTCGGGGGGCTACACCTTCCTACAACATACATTACGTGAAACTTTGGCTACTTCTAAAGCTTCTAGATTTATTTTAACACGCTGTTGCTGTAAAACAAACACAATTGATGTATGATTGACTTACATTTAGGTGATGATACCAAGGACAATACGAAGAATAGATGTGAGGGCAGGCAGAAGGGTTCCCTAGCTACCCAGATAGCAGCACGACCCCATATCATGGTATCATGATGATGAATGACGATGAACTTATGTACTAAGATGGTTCTTGCGACCTTCAGTTTCGTTTACTATATATTTATGCGGTCGGGGGGGGCTACATTTTCATTAAAAATTTTTAATACATGGGTCCATTCTAGTGGGGCGTTCCTATGTTTCTATCCGGCCTATTGTAAGACTGTATGCTACATTTGGCTTTTTTAAATTTAATTTTCGTCAGGTAGGGGGACTACATTTTGCATACCCCATTTTTGACACATAATGACCTTCCAGCTCTTAATCAAACAATACATGGACAGACGCTGATATTCTTTTTTTCAATAATTCCTGTACTGGTTACGATTACCGTTATATAGCATTTTTGGCGCTAGTGCACTTCGACGTTATTTACCACCGTATGCAAGCTGCCAGATTTAACCTTGATCGGGGGCTACATGTAAAGAAAAATTTTTCGGAAGCTTGACGTCAGCTTCAGTGTCGATGCTTACTCCCAAGTTTTTCCGGAAAAATTAGCAAATACCAAAGGATCACAGTGAAATGAAAAACACACTTATGTATCACGTGCTAGCGATACGGCGAATGTTTATAGTGGGACATGTGTTTTTGACTTCATTTGGCCAACCCGGGTTGAGGACCTCTGGCTCCTGCTATGTTAGGGGTACAGAGGTGCACCATACCTCATTATGACCGTCAAACAGGCTATTAGTACAGCTCACAGTGACATTAAATTTCCTTCCAAAACACTGGTGGTACGGGCCAAAAAGTGCCGATGTAGCCCCTCCCGACCGCATAAATATATAGTAAACAAAACTGAAGGTTCGCAAGAACCATCTTAGTACATAAGTTCATCGTCATTCATCATCATGATACCATGATATGGGGTCGTGCTGCTATCTGGGTAGCTAGGGAACCCCTTCTGCCTGCCCTCACATCTATTCTTCGTATTGTCCTTGGTATCATCACCTAAATGTAAGTCAATCATACATCAATTGTGTTTGTTTTACAGCAACAGCGTGTTAAAATAAATCTAGAAGCTTTAGAAGTAGCCAAAGTTTCACGTAATGTATGTTGTAGGGAAGGTGTAGCCCCCCGACGTGAAGTGTAGCCCCCCCCCCCCCGACCTCAGGTGTAGCCCCCCCGGCTAACCCATATTGAGGTGGCAATTTTTACAAGGCCTAAGGATCTTGCCTTAAATTTCTTGTCGGACATCCCTCACTGATGATTGGTTTGTGAGCATAAATGGTATCAATAGGTGTTGTCTCCGTTACACTAGAAAACTTTTGCGACAGGCTTGTTCTAAATTGATCGCTTTTTAACCATAAAAGGGCCCTAGCTCCACCAATTTTAGGTCGCAAGTCCTCAATTTCGGATTGACCGTGACCCTTTCGTTCCGACTCATACAAACAGACCGGGGTTCACATGCATTGCGTTACCCTACAGAGTAATGGCTTATTTCGGATTAAAATTTAACCCCAGGGGTACCCTTTGCGACTCCTGTCGCAGGTTTCAGGTAGCTCGTTTTGCATAGACATCGATATTCGAAAAATTCAGGTTTTTATGTTGGAAGGTGTCTAAACACTGTACATACGAAAACGTTTCATTTTGGCTTCAAAAATGGTGTTTAAAAAATACATGGTTTCGGTGAAATGACCTGTAAGTGTTATGCAAATCCGTAAAACCGAACAATTTTTATCACCAGAACATCGATTCACGGTAAGTTCGATTTAACATTTTATACTCACCTCGTTTCTCAATTCTTAACGTCCTAGTACGTGTTTAAAGAAAAAATTAGTGATCCTAAATCAAAATATTACTGATGTTTGTTGTATCTTCTTTCAGTACAATATTATTGGACACAGTTTGATAACGTATCAAAATCAAATCATTTATTAAATATGCGGGTAATATTCGTTGGCTGACAGGGACAGCAAACCTTAGGATGCGTGCAGTCCTATCCAACGCTAGTGATATCGTATCTTGTTTTCATATTATAAGCTTTGTTCAGTAACAATTTGCGTTATGGTAGCATTTATAAGCAAATGAATGAATACTTTCAGAATCTCAAGTTTCCCCCTTCGCCGGTTCATATGCAAGCTACTCCGCATACGCATTCAATTGTGCTAACATGGCAACCTTCAGCAGATACTCGTATTATGGTTCGATCATATGTGGTCGGGTTTGGCGTGGTTTTTCCGGATGTGTATACCGCGACTGTTCATCGTTCGGCGACAGTAGGAAATTGGAAAGTTTGGAACCGAATAGAGTGAGTTATGCGCGACTAAAACTTAACCTGCCCTGCTCACAATCGTATTTTGTTATTTTGAAAAATTTGCTATTAGCGTACTATATCCACAGACGTAAAAATAACTATTTTTTGTTGGTGAACATCAAAATATGTTTGTGAACAAAATTTTATTTTTGCATTAAAAACAATAATGGTAGCGAACAATATTAACTCACGAACTACAGGACCCAGTCGTTTATGCCGTCACATTTACATTGAATTTGTTCGAGAACACAAACGAATCCTAATTCAGGACCTAATTTAATCGTCACGGAACTGTCATTGAATGATTGAAAAACACTTCATGTGGGCTTTCAGTGAATCGAATTCCACCGTCGTGTCTGTTCCATAACGATATATGTGGATTCGACATCGCGTTTGACAAAATAGGATGGCAAGTAGAGCCCAGGTTAAGTTTAGTCTCGTATTATTAAAGAACTAATGGATGCTATTTTTTATATTCTTGGAAAGTCATTGAAACAATAATGAATTAAACTTTTTGAATAAATTACCGAATTCTGACATCATGGTGAACTCATTCACCCTATTCAAGTAATCGAAATAAGATATGTCACATAACTTATACTACTAAACCTAAAATATACATTTAATGATGAAAGGTTACTGTGTGTATTCTCAATTACGATTTTACTACATATATATTTAGGGCAAAATATTTGTATACCGATTGAGACGGTACTTCGAAAATAGTTCCGCGAACGGCAACCATCGTAGTATTGCGCTTAATTTTTAACGTATGTCATTAACAGGTACGTAATCAGTCTAAAAGCGATCAACAATGTGGCTGGCGGATTCCCTGTCTACGAAACGGTACGTACACGGGGCCTTTCCACACCAGAACCTTCAACACCACTTAAATACCCTCTTGGGCTAACTGC
Source organism: Trileptium ribeirensis (assembly GCA_030248225.1). Taxonomy (NCBI): domain Eukaryota; kingdom Metazoa; phylum Nematoda; class Enoplea; order Enoplida; family Thoracostomopsidae; genus Trileptium; species Trileptium ribeirensis. Next base: position 63,518 of record JASANE010006488.1, on the reverse strand, counting down.
TGAAACGCTGAGTTCAACGTCGATTCGTCTTACGTGGACCGATCCCGATTTGGCTACGGCTAATGGAGATTATGCTGGTAAGTAATCGGTGTGGACATTATGTCTGTCGCAGCACCACTAATGGATTGCTGGTTAAGCTAATCCAAAGACAGCTTCGTGTGTTTTGCCTGATATTTGAAGTATTTAAGGCTATGATTGGAGTAGCCGTATCGTATGAATTATAAAAAGAGATAAATAGCTAGTATTTTTGCTAGAGCTTAACTTGAAGGTTCTCAGATATTATTACGGTAACATGAAGAACCGTCTCTGGTACTAACATTCGATCGATGGAAGATGGTGTAATATGGGGTTCATGTTTATTATGCAGTCTCATGTACACTATTCAAAACGAGATATCGGACATAACTTAAATATTTCTTTTGAGAATACAACTCACACGTTGAAATTTTTACTGCAGCAAAAATAACTAAGAGAAGTGTTGTTGAACGCTTTTAAATTTTTGCAGTAGGCCAGGTGTAATCATGGTTCCGTTATAGGTCTTCAATGTACGTCAGCTCAAATTGGATTGTTTGTTCCTTCGAGGGAGGGCATAAGTCAGGAAGTGAGTGGTAAATTTTTGAAATATTTCAAAATTCAATTTTCCCAATTGTGCTAAAAAATTTTCTAAATATTCCCCAGCTGTTACCAATTATCACAGAGGAGGCTTCAGGGGTGGCACATACGGTTGGTGGGTGCAACCCTCAGAATACAGCCCCTCCTACCCACCATGAACATCTATGCTGTATTTACAATGTCTTATAGACTAGAAGTGGTTTAGAAGTTGGCTAAATTTAACAGCATTTATGCGACCTATGGGGATGTAATTGCAGTAACTGGCTTAAAATATTCTGTCATTTTCAAACCAATCTTAGAATCTAACAAATAACTTGAAATTTACCAATCCACAAATAAGTTTCGAACAAACATCGCATAGATCTCCAACAGTTTCAACGCGCAAAAACTTTTAAAATCAAAATTCGAACAGCTGTTAACAAAAATTTAAAATTTAAGCGAACTCTCAGACGAGACTGCACTCATTTTTGGTGTGTACTATACTGGATTAGATTCGTTCTAATATCCCGTTGTACTGATAAATATTGGTAACATGCTAAAATCAACCGACATCTTAACTAAACTACCTGAATAATATTCCTTGTGTGGTTCTATCTTTTTCTATTAAGACCGCCGAGTATACACTATTCGTTATCTGACACACTATGTTGCCAACAAACATTACCGCTACCTCAACACTACTCAACGGGCATTTACGGTTAATGGTCTTCGGCCGAATACGCAATATGAATTTGCTGTTTCGACTCGTGATTGGCGTACGGCAGTCCGGATGGAGCATGGCTGCGTTACAATACCACTATGCCTTCCGGTTAGTCAGCATATTATATTGCATTTAGCGATCACTGATGAATTAAGTTATGTATACTCTAGTGGGAGGCCATATTTCCACGATTTTTTCTACAGTTTTGTCTAATTTCCTTAATCTGACCAATTTTTGTAAAATTTTACCCGATTTTTACTAAAAACATATTTAGCAAATGTTAAGGCCTAAAATTCTAGGTACAGTCTCCGTCCTTGTTTGGATAAAGAACCGGGTAAATTAACCAAAATTATTAGCTTGGTGCTTTTTCTAAAATCTGGTTTGCGTTCAGATTTAGAAATTACAACTGAAGTACTATGCATGCGGCACTCTGCTCTTTATGGTATGGCGTTAAACAAATTCAGTTTACGCGTCCGCGACAACTCTCTGATAGGTCTAAAACGGCCATAAGTATCCACTTGGCCTTATAACTGCAGTAAGCACCTACCTTCTCTGTTTTTAATATAAGGTGAAGTTAAACAAGTCCAGATGTATAAATCTCATTAAAATTATGTTATCACTTCTATGTATTTATTACTTTTGTAGTCACTGCTGCTATGGTGTCGAACATTTCTAGTAAATATTGTTTTTTAATAAATAAATAATAAACGTGATTCAATTGTTTGCAAATTTCAGTGACTACATATCTTTTAATCTAAATTTACATAGTGAAGGGTTAGTAGAAAATCATATTTCCCCACAAGAGCAAGTAAGCTATGCTAGTTACAGCTAAAGACTGTCGATTTTTTCAGCACCAACCTCAGCTCCGCGTGATCTAACGATAACTTCGCATTCCGAAGATCCGTCCACGGTTTTGCTCAACTGGCAACCCCCGCGCGATGCTAATGGAGCGGTTACCGGTAAGGAATATTACTAAAATTTTCCCAAAAATAACATTTGGCTCACCATTGTTTTTTAACGTTATTTTGATATTAATGTCTAACAACAAACTTACTAGCGCAAACTGGCTTTTTTCAGTCAACAGTTGGTAATAGTACAATATTCACTGATGATATTTAGCTAGTTTCTCCCTATAGGGGATGGGTTAGAAGGAGTGACCAGGTATATGGAACATGACACCAACACAACAAAAGTATTGCGGAACTTAAAATTTAATTTAATAGTTTTATTTTGACTACTGACGAACTGTTCGCGAAGAAAAATCGGATGGTAACACATTACTTATCAAATGTCAATACATTTATTCATTTATTGATTTTATAATAGATCGACGTGACGCTGCTGCATTGCTCGCTTCCAACGCAATGCCCACACGACCACTGCTATCGTAACCTTACGGGCGGACCTGATAGACTTAAATTTTTTTCTGGATTCCCAAGAAACTACGGAGCTTAGCAAGCAGCCAGAGCGCTTCACAGGATGTGTTCTGATCCTGCCTGCACACGTAGTGTATGTGGTACTGCCTTTGAGTCCAGTTGGTTCCGTTACCTGTTCACAGGCCAAATAGACCATGCCACTATTCCCTATCATCGTTCCACCTCGAAGTGTCAAGGCGACGAACGGTTAGCTTATTTTGGCCAGTAGCACCACTAGGGTTCGACAATCCCTAGATATTTTAGGTCGGATCGCCATTAGTCGGATCAACCTTGATATAAACTAGTAATTACTATTCTTATATTGGCGATGTGGCGGGGAGCGATGGAAAACGATTCGCGCGTCGCAAGAGTCGTCGTACCGATTCACTGTGGAGTCGGCGAACCACGCTAAAGCATGCGACCTTTCGGCGTCATGTCTGAACGCAGGTCCTCCATATGGGGCGACGATTTCGAACCTTTTCCAATACGTATCGCTACTAAAGGCATCAAAATACGGAGGCAACATGGTTTTTGATCATTATTTATTGATAACCAAATCGTACATACACATATAGCATTGGGTAACAGTTAACGGTAATACGACAATAAACATGACCATATCACAGTGATTAATCCACGTGGTAGGTCTGCGTACGCTATAACAACGGCTCGGGTCCGAGTTTCAATGTCGGGGTCCTCGCCCGCCCTCTTAATCGATCATTCGCAGCCATGTGGAGGTAGTATAAAATTGTTCACTAGTCATCTTCGACGACGGCTGCGCTTACCTTACTCGATGCGGAACTGGGGCAACAATTAGTGGGGATCGCGCGACTGTCAGTTATCGGGAGGCGCCAAAATGACAACTGCTCGCTCGATGCTAAACGCAAAACGCTGGTTACCTGGTTCGGATAAGCTAAGGGTTAATAAATTCTATCGGAAAAATATACGAAATCAAAAGTACGCTTCGAGAATGCGGGGAGAAAAGGTAACAGTTCGAGTTTGTTCATCCTAATCTACGTCCAATCACTTGCTATAGTACACGATAATGCATACTCTTATAATCCTATCGTGGAACGCACGTGAACAACAACAACTAAACACGATGATGACGTAACAATGAAGACATGTTGTAAACATAGCACGTGTAGCCAACATGAAGCAATATTGCATCATGTGGTAGGCGTTCCCTACCATATAAAACCGCGGACATGCGGACTTTTGATCATTATGATTTTTTGGTTTCACTTTTTAAATAAAGTGTTTGACTTTCATTCGTCAAGAAAATGCTGTTAATGATCATCCAGACGGGTGGATATATCCACCAAATGCCCCAAGAAGCAGTGGAAAAGCCAGATTTTTTCAGACCTCTCCCCTCAATTTCTTCATGCCGAAGAAATCGCTGGACGAAGTCGTGGACGCAGCTCAGAATCGCAAGCAATGGAAAGGAATCCGACGTGATGCAGTGAGGGCAGCGACATCTGGATCTAGGCGGTCTCAACATCGTCCTTATCGCAGAGAGCCGCTTTAAGAAAAAGAAGAAGTTTGATTTTCAACTCTGAGGACACAACAGAGTTTAGTGGCGATCAGGTGTTGTTTTTACCAGCGTTTCATCAGCGGTTCTTTGACTTCAAGTTTTCTTCGCCTGTTTTGTTTTCCTGTGGCTTTCAACTTTACTTTGTGCCATGTCTGAGGTCACAAAGATGTTTGAGCTGTTTCAGCAACACATGGCGGCTCAACAGACACAGCACAAGGCTCAAATGGAGCTCCTACAGGAGCAAAACTGCCAACTTGTCGAAACTTTGCGAGGCGCAACGAAATCCGAGCTGAATCAAACAACGGCAATCCCTGCGTTTTCGCCGTTCGATCCGACATCCGAGTTGTGGGCGGATTACTGGGATAGGTTTATTACGTTCGTGGGGGCCCAATCGATTCCTCCCGGACGACAGGCGCAGGTGTTCCTGACGAAGCAATCGTCGGCGTTCTACAAGACGTTGGGAAACGTTGCCGTGCAACATTCGCCACCCAAACAAATCAACGAGTTGACGATCAACGAGGTCGCCGACTACATGCGTGATCAATTCGACCCACAGAGGTACGTCGTTCGGGAACGATTCAAGTTTTGGTCCGACATGCAACGCAAACCGGGCGAGACAATTCAAGAGTTGGCAGCGTATTCGACAAGATGCCGTGACGTGCGACTTTGCCTCAATCCGCGATTCGCAAGACGAAGCCCTCCGCACTCGATTCATCTGTTCGGTGATCAACGAGGCCGTTCTCAAGGCGCTGTTCAAGGTCCCTGACGATGAGCTGACATTCGCAAAAACAATTTCTATTGCCCTCGAAACATGCCGCCCGCGTTGCCAAGGAAACGGTGTATGGAACACGTCCAAAGCCAGTCCACGGGGTCAAGGCGGGTCAAAAATCAAGCGGTCAATCGAAACGAGGCGCGGGTCAATCGCAAACGTCAAACGGGCAAAAGGCAACCATTCCCAAAGGTACGTGTGGACGGTGCGGTCGAGTCGATCACAAAGGCAACGATTGCCCACACAAAAGCAGCAAGTGTGGGAATGGTTGCTTGGCCACGTTGACTGCGGAATTACGGGCATATCGAAGCCGTATGCCTGAAAAAGAAGAACGGTGCGCCGAGGCAAGCTGCGAACCGTATAAGGTCGGTCCAATGCTATCAATCATTCGACACCGTCAAAGCTGTCAATTCAATCCCACAGCTGCAGCAATCGATCCAAATCAATGGCAAGTCGTTCCAGTTCGAAATCGATACCCATGCTGGCGACAACTTCTGCATTGAGCGAGTGTGATCGAGCCTTGGTCAACCGCGGCTGGCACCGACAACTCAACGGTACGAAGCAGCAACAGGCGATTACCCAGGCTTCGAAGTCCTGTCCGTCAGCTCCTGAAAACGGCGGAATGTCCCGTACTTGTATTATTGGCGTTGTCGTCGTGCCCTGCGTTAGCTGCTGTAGGATTGCTACTAGTGGGTCTCCGTTTACGGTAGGACCTGGTCCATTTGTACTATCGGGAAATGGGAAAATTATGAAACTGAAAAATGTGGGAAACGGGAAACTTAGGAATCAGGAAAGTTTTTGGAAACTGCATAAAGTTGGGAAACGGAAAAACTGGAAAATTAGGAACGTCTACGGTCGCAAATTCGTGCTTGTGACGGACCACAAGCCACTGATAGCCATGTTCCATCTACAAAAGCCAACACCAGCCTTGGCAGCAAATCGCCTAGCGACGATTCTACATCAATATCACTACGATATCGGGTATCGCAAAACAGCCGACCGTGGCAACGCCGACGACTTGAGCCGGGTACCCGTCAGCAACGATCACAATTTAGATGCTAAAGAAGACTCTGGAGATTTGGACACGGTCTGCACTATCAACATGATCGGTCAACAACTTCGACGTGCGGATAGCGAAGCTTTGGTCAAAGCTACCCGCGGCAGATCCGATTTTGGCGCATGTAATGCGATATACACGGGAAGGATGGCCACCGAAATCATCATCCAACGACACACTGGATACAGATTCAACAAGTGAGGAGTTTCGTCGACTGGCGGACTCACTATCCGTGTCTAGTGGATGCCTTTTCTACGGCACACGATTGGTCAATCCGCAGACATTACGACAAGAGGTGCTGGATTTTACTGCATTTGGGACATTTCGGAATGCAACGAATGAAACAACTAGCTCGATCCATGGTGTGCTGACCTCGAATCGAAGCGGACATTGTCAAACAGTGTTAACAATGCATCACATGTGAAGAACATCAAAACAAGCCCGCGAGACCGACTAATCATCCATGCATGCTCCCAGAGAAACCCTGGAGTCGAATCCATGTTGATCACGCAATCAACTTTCTTGGACACAATTGGTTAGTTGTAACTGACGCTTACTCCAAGTATCCCGGCATTCATCCAACGGGTGCAATCACTATGGGCACTACAACGGAGCTGTTGACGAACGATTTTGCTCATTTTGGTGTTCCTCACACGATCGTCACCGACAACGCTCCTACATTCAAGTCCGAGGAGTTCCAAGCTTGGTGCAGCGAACGTGGTATTGTCCGTTTATCCGGAGCACCATATCATCCGGCAAGTAACGGTGCGGCTGAGCGGCTTGTACAAACGTTCAAGCAATCATTAAAGAAATCCAGCCTCTCACCGAAACAAGCTGCCAGCGAATTCCTTATGCAGTATGGACGAACACCGTTGATCTCAGGACTATCCCCGAGCGAGTTGCTCAATGGAAGACCAATTCGGACGCGAATAGACGCTTTGATGCCGTCACCAGCCCATGCACCCCAAGGCCGTCAATGTCTTCAGAAAAGTTCAAACGATAACGGCTCAGCTGTCAAAGCAATCTACAAATCAGGCACTCCATACTATGCATTGTACTGCGGGCCCCGACGAGATAAAGATCCGCGATGGGTACCAGCGGTGGTCACAGAGTGTTTCGGTGCACGCAGTGTCAACGTTCGTGTGGTTCCCAGAGGCCCAACGTGGCGACGTCATGTGGAGCATTTGCGACCGGGATACGGTGTGCAAGAAGACTCCGACCTCGGGGATGCACCTATCTGTTTAAAAAAGCAAGACCCATTGCTGGCACCGACCCTTCATTTAATGAGCCTCGCCAATCTCACAATCCTCGAAAACCGACTGGCAGCGAATACGAAATTCACAATCCACGTCGTTCAAAGCGTAATCGTCAGCCGAGACCCTGTTAAACTTGCTCAGAAGATTGACGACCGTTTTCCGGTTGGTGGGGAGGTGTCGTGGAATGCACGTGAACAACAACAACTGAACACGATGATGACGTAACAATGAAGACATGTTGTAAACATAGCACGTGTAGTACTGTCGCGCCAACATCAGGCAATATTGCATTATGTGGTAGGCGTTCCCTATCATATAAAACCGCGGACATGCGGACTTTTGATCATTATGATTTTTGATTTTTGGTTTTTGATTTTTGATTTTTTGTTTAATAAAGTGTTTGAGGACACAACAAACCCTATATGAAGTTGTATCGAAGGTGCCAATTAAGATTTATTTTTCCCAGTAATAAAGTTCAATACTTAGGGTTCAGGATACGGTACTTTCGGGACATTTCTTTTATCATACACAAGGAGATATGTATGTACATACAATCATGCAGGGAACTTTTGAACGGCAAATGATGTTTGCGGGCGCTTTTAGCTCTGATGCAACTTATCTTTTCGCCAGTTCATTGAGACTTAAGATATCTAGTGTGACTGGCTAAGCGTGCCAATACGGCAGACTTCAATAGATATATGTAGTAATGAACAGAGATGTGGTTACCGACTTGGAGGGTTAGTTAAAAGTAAGGTAGATTTGCTTTCCACTAACCATCATTGTTTTGAGCGGAGGATGCGACAGAGCTCGCGTTAGGTAACATCATATTATAATATGGTCGACAAAGGTACAACGATAATTATAAATGTATAGTATATATATTGTATATATATTCCTAGCTCAAGAACTCATCGCGTTGTTTCAATAATTACACTCGTGAACCAACGCAAACCATGGGGCCGCAGTGCGGATATCCTATTTCTCGGCTAATAGGGCCCGGTAGAAGTAGGCTGGGACAGAATTTTCCAACCTTCAAGTGTATTGTTTCCTAAAAACATTCCCACTCATTTGATCAAACTTGTCTAGGCGAAGCTTAATGCTTTAATGATTTGACCTAGAAAAGTTCAGGGGACCAAAGGACCACTTTGGGTCTCAAGGTTTACGAACGTACTAGATACAAATTTTGTATCCAACTTCGCAAAAAAGGATTCGCACTACCGCAATAATTGGCGGCTCAGTGCGGAAACGCTATATACTGGTCGTCAAAAATTGCTTGTTTGCTTCGTCCTATGTAGGATTTCTTAAGCCAATGATGGAGGTACTTATCTAGTCCTCACTCAAAAATGAGGAATGCTGTGGTTGAGCTCGCGAGCAAATCATTGCCGAAGCAGTGAGCCACTCTGGGGCTTTCCCCAATTTCCACGAGCTCTGCTGGAATAAAATACTTAGCCTAGTTAACTAATTCTTACTCTGCTGTATGTCGAACTATATTGCTCGTAGGGGAATCATTTTGTTAGTTGGTACTAGTGTAGTTTGGTTACTCTCCTAAGTGTCGGGCGTCCGTAAGCGGTATTTAACCAGGTTCTCTTCGGCAAATTGCTCTATATAAATTGTACATTTATATCATGCAAATGTATGGTTTCACCATGGGGGCAAGGGTTAAAATTTGACTTAACTAGCTAAGATTCGACTCAGCGTGTAAATTTAGGGATAACAAAGGCTCGTATTCTATCGGTGCATGTTCTAGAATAAGTGAGTTTTCGTACAAGAGCTCACAAAATAACACTCCGTATGTGTCTCACCCCCTATAGAAATTTTAGGGAAATTTTCTAATTTCTAATTATTACAACGGATTTATTCTGCAAGACAACGGTCCCTTCAACCGTAACTAAGTTTTCTTATAAAATTTGACTTAATATATGATTTAATTTAATCGGTTCCTCGGTTCCAACCGAGGTTCTCGGACGAATTTGTCAAAATTGTGAGGAAAACCTAGAATTTTGAATTACTAAAAATTGTGTGAGCCTATCTTCGTAAAGATTTGCGTAGCGGCTGCACTTGTGATATATTTTCGATTTCTGAGGGCCGGGTCACCGGTCCTTTTAAAATTTGGTATGTCGGGACGAGCCGATTTAGAGTTTAATAGTCAGCAGACAGCGTGTAAAACATACTCATATTTGAGTTCGTGAATTTTTGCCTATAAAATTTCTGTGTAAATATAATTGTGTTTACATTATAACCGTTTATATTACGTGCGCTTTCTAATATATGTATGTCTCAGCAGGGGCGTCACCAGAAAATTAAAACAAAGGGGGCACTCATTTACTGTAGTTGTACCAACTCAATATAGGGATCTGACGGTTGGTACAGTACCCGCCAAAAATGACTGTCGCTCGCTCGTGACTCGCTCGAGATGCGACGATCATTTTTGGCGAGTACTGTAGTTAAAAACGTTCTTTCTGGTGATGTAAACTGGCAGACACCAACAAAAATTGGCGTTGCACGCAAACGTAACGATGTCTCCGAGCGTAACCGTAACGATGTCTTGGAGCGTTAATAATTATATCGTCTGTCCTACATAGTATATACTATGAAGAGGCACATTCCCTTATCGCATATTTTATTGCATTTTACGGCTGTGGTGTAATAAATCTTATTGGTGCGCTTCTGTCGAACGAACTACAATACATAATGCCAAATCGTAGCGCAGTACAACATTTAGACGCGGCAGTTTATTTCACGAACCCTCGTCATTTCGGCAGACTAGCGACTATGTTACATTAATACATAATTATTTATAAGACACCACAAACAATTGGTCCAAGTAAATTGGACGTTGTTCCGAACAGAGCTTAAGTTGGTCCACAATATATAATGACAATCTATAATGTTTCAAACAGATGTGTCATACATGGCGAAGTATTATTGTAACGCACGTTGTCATATATGTCACAGTGCGTTTCACAGACGCCCTGGTTCATCCTTTCCCAAATCTGATGCATCACTGCTTAAAGGACCCTCACTCGCTGGGCTCGCGCAAGAAGTACCCGAATTGTTCATGATGAAATCAAATAGCATAAGATTTCTCTATCTAAACGAGACAAATTATGGATTTAATTCTGAAAAAGAGAATCACTTGAATTGGAGTGAGACACGTACAATTTACATTCACGCGTAAGTAGACAGAGCTCTAGTACAGTCATGTGGTGGCCTTGCATCATCGACAGCCAGTTTAGCCAGTCCGCGCAACTGTAATGTTATCAAAATATATATTTTCGAGTCAGACCTAGGTGCCGCGCTGCGCCACTCGGGGAGGGGGCACGCTATGCCACACGGGGGGGGGCACGGCCTTCGCGTGCCTCCCTTGGCTACGCCCATGGTTACACATGCCGAAAGGGATTCACTGGCAACCATACTGTCTCCTCAGGCCCCCACCGAGGCCTTGTCCACTAATGAGATTAACACCCTAACCCCTGTTACTCCGCATCTCCTCCCACCACATTTCTCCTTTTGCCAATTTCACCCCACCTTTGCAATCTTCTTGGGTTGTTGCAAAATGAGGGTGCGACGGGGGATGGAGAGTCAGATGGAAATGGTGCTTTCTGTTATCATCCCACCACGGACGACCTCCCTCCAAGGTCATTTACTCTCCTCTTCCCCTTACCCACCCCCTACCTCGAGACGACCTCTCCTCTCTCCGACCCCGGCTACCCTCTGAGAAATCGGAGAGTCAACATGTATGATATATACTGAATGATTTTAATTATCTCATTCTTTGTTCTTACCACGATCTTTTAGTATATCAATATTAGATAATCAATATTCGCAAATATTAGATAAACAATATTAGCAAACTTGTTATTCCCAAGTAACGACACGAGCTTAATTCTAAGAGGAACAAGCTACCCTGTCGGAAACACATACTATGTGTCAAGAACTTTCGTTTCAAAACGAAAAAGTTTTCTTCTTAAAAGAAGAATGTCACAGCAGTCATGTTGCTATTAACAATAGGATTTATGCGCCTGTACTACATATAGTTACTTAAATATAAACTTTACGACGGTTCAACATAATATATGGTTTTTGAAACATGTCAAATTATTTGACTTCAGCGTTTGCGAATATGCTGTCTATGAAATAGCATTAATGTAATTCAGACCTGGTAAAGTTGATAATATAATTTTCCATGTCATCAATTCTCGGAATTCCTAAATGTTTTCATCTCAATTGTAGTCAACAAATCCGAGACGTTTGCTGCATGCCATTTTTGCCTGGCATGCAGACTCCAGCGGTCGGGTCTGAAAAGGCTTTCATGACTATAAGAGATTCGTGCAGTGCAGTGCAATTAAAGCTGTAATGCACACTCTGACAAAAGGTGAAATCAATGTCACAGCCTGACGGCTGTGACAAAAACACGAAACTAACATTAATTTGTGATTGAAAGGATTGTTTTGTTATTCAAGAAACCTATAACATTCTTAGTGGCATGAAATTATCTTGAATTTGCTTTTGTAAACGTCTTATCACTTGAAATGTGCTAAAAATGTGCGAGCGAAAATTTAAGCGAAATTACAACTAAAATATGCGTTTCATGACTTCCATTAGGTTATATACACAGGTTTTTGTGTATCACATTTGCTAATATTTGTTTACAGAAAATTTTGTAATACTCCATACTTTGCTTATTCATCCAAGGTTATGTATTGCATGCAAGGAATCCACTATGATCTATCTTTATATAAAAATTGTGGGTACCTGAATTCGATGGTTTTATTATAAAGATAACGGCACAAATATTTTATGCTTTTCAGTGGTTTTCATAAGGTTTAACGTGTATGAACTAGATTTCCAGAACCGTTTTCATTTTGCGTGCAATGGAAAGCCGATGTCTTGATTTTTGCGTGGAATGGAAAGCCAGTATCTTCATTTGCGGGCAATGGAAAGCCATTGTCTTCATTGTGCGAACAATGGAAAAGCAGCTGTCTTTTTTGCGTGAAATAGTTAGGCGGCGTCTCTACGGTGTGTACATCGTGTACGCAGTCCAGTGTGAAAGACGCATTACGGTGTAAATTTGTATAGAAACCTAAGCGGCTTTTGCGCTGCTAGGGATTAAATTTGTTGTAATTTTTGAACGAGCATTGGTTTTACCGGGCTCAATAGCGCAAATGGAAGGCCTAACGGGCCTCTATGTGTAGAATTAAAATCATCAAACTTCCTGGAAGGAATTTTGAATTATGAGCGATTGAAATTTTAGGTGGGGCAGGCCCTTTTGGGTTATCGGGCAAACCAACTCGGCTGAATTTGTTCAACCTTAGGGTCTTATTTGAAAGCACAAACATCACTCTGACTCAGTTAAATTTGACCAAAAATTCTGTAGGGAATTTTGAGATATGATAATTTTAGCTCACAGTGGATGCGTCCTAATTTGGAGTCATTGATTCATGGATCCCATGATGTATACATAAATTTTAGAAGTTTATTTGATAATTTGAGTCCCTACTTAGAAGCTGGTAAATTTCCAACAAAATTCCTGGAGCGAACTTTGCATCCGATAAGCTTATCCCTTTTCGACATCTATTTGTAAGGGTTAATGACACTACTCCGTAAATGTATCAATATAGCGAAATACATGCGCAAAATCGTGAATAATGCTCGAAATCAAAATTGGCAAAGGATGTTACGATTTCCATTCTAACTGTCTTGACAGAGAAAAATTTTATTTAACCGCGGTCTGCTTAGATTCAATTCCGACTAATATCTCGACTCAGAAAATTAGGTAAAGTGATTCTTCGCGAGCGTCGCGATTTATTTATGGCTTAGTTGTGGTCAAAGGGGTTCAGAATGACTTCGGCTTGACTATTTAAACTTTTCCATAGCTCAGATGGGGTCGAGCCGCCACGACGGACGGGCGACGAAGCCAAGGGCTGAATATACGAACGAGAAACAATAGCGGGCCAGGCCAGATCCTAAATTAATTTCGCTTCACGTCTGACACTGGCCAATTTATAATACTCTGGCACACACAGCTCGTACTTACGTAATGCTTCCTCACAGTCCATTCTATCCTTCAACCAGCCACGCGAAGATTCAAAACAAGTGAAGAGGAAAAGGTATAAACCACGTACAAAACTACAAACCATGTTGAACACTGAAGCGAGAAAGAGACAGGCAGTAGAGTCGACCGGTCTCTTCGCTGCTGAAGTCAAACTGAACTACTAAGTTTAGTCGGAACGTTTAACTTCGACTGTCTTTCCAGTCTCCGACCAGTCGGAGACAGTTTAATTCAGACCAGAGTTCCAGTCTTTCTTAATGTAGGCAATGAAATTCTAATTTAGGACGGCTACCGTAAACCAATAGCGGTCCCAATCTAAGGGGCATTCTTTTGGAGAATAAGGCAATTACTTGGCTGTTAAAATCGTCTGGGGACGCCAACTTTTGCCAAACTTTGCGGGATCCTAGACCTTAGTCAGCAAAATCTCTTTTCGCGAAGATTTGCCCCGATTTTGCAGACAGTTTTATTCCCTGCGTGCCAAATTTTCCCTTTACTTCCCAATTTCAGACCCAAATTAATTCCATTTTAATTGTTTTGAAATTAAATGTATCATTAATTTAATATTTACTTAATATATTAACATAAATTACCTATATAAAGTATGGTAAGCGTATTACTTTATTATTAGCCTTCCTCCGGGCAGATATATACATAACTATACACTTTGTATATTTTGCATTGTTTTATTACGTAGATATAAAGACTTTCCGATCTAAATAAATTTACTATTTTGATATTAAAATAAACGGCAGACAATACTAATTTTATATAAATTAATATTAATACTATAAGTTAACTAACTTTATTTACTTAATAAATATGTTAAATTTCAATATTAAATATATGTACATGGTACATGCAAACACAGGACCGTGGTACAAAATAGGGCCTCGATTTCTCAAACGCCTCAGAGGGATCAAATGGGACTCGAATTCGGGCTCAGCTCCTTCAGTCGGGCATTTTGACAACCGACATGTTAACTTTCAGACCAGAATAGAGAACCGGGCTATTAAGCAAGCCCATCCGAGTTTAAGGTGAATAGATCAAGAACTTGGGGGGCTTTCAGCTAGCGCGGGTTACATTTTGGGCAGTTGTGAGATACATTTTTGTGTCATGTTTAGCGAGGGGAACACGATAGGTAACATGCCACCGGGAAAATGCTCTCAATTCTCTTGGCGTTACTGTGCGAAAGATGGGCACAGCAGGCTCGTCCCTGGAAAATCAAACCTTATATGCGGAGAATCCATATATAATATTTATATACTTGTATATAAAATAATTATTAAAATAACTGATTAAGTTTAAGGACTTATTTGATTTTCGAGGGTACTACAAATTACCCTTTAAGTCCGTAGATCCCAATCGGAGCTCCACGTGACCAGTCTCGTTGGAAATACCGAAAAAATTTATACCAAAAAAATATGCACGCACCAAAGATTTCTTGGCGGTTCCGGAGTTATGGACCGGAAACGCAAAGACTTTGAATTGCGAGGATTCGGAATTGTGGATTTAAAACTCTTCTTTCTGCTAACTTAGCCAGTGAAAATAAACACTTGTAGCTTAATACTTTTCAGAAATTTTGCTCACTTCCTTTTCGCTTCACAGCGAACAGCGATACTTTTTGGGGATACTTTCTGTAACTAGTTTGGCTAAATTCTCCCTATCGTTTCGCGTAGATTGACGCTATTTCTTATAAATTTGGGTGGGTTCGGAGTCGCACCATTTTATCAGCAACTCGCGAGTTGGTAATGGTAAGGTACCCCAAAATACCTCACCAAAACGCCTGTTATATATATATACATACTGGACAAAATACGTAGACAAAACTAATACTATTACGATCAACATCAATGAATGGAATACAGTGGGTCGGGAACGGTGAGATGCAATTATTGTACAATCACGATTACAGTAGTAAAGATACATGAAAATGCGCCTTTATGGCAACCATGGTAACAAGGGTACGATTGAACGAATACATTTATAACAATGCAATTATATATCGCAGTAAAGGCGCAATCAATTTCATGCGATCATTATAATAAAAATACATGATTACGTATCTTTATGGCGACAACAAACGGCATAATACTGTACAGTAATGTACAATGGAAATATGCCTTTATGGTGACAACAAATGATATAATACGGTACATGATAATAGTAATCGGTACGACATAAATATAATGGTAATGTTACGATTCGAAGGTTACAATGATACGATACATAGGTACATACAGGTACTCTTGGTAATGATAATGGTACAAAATATGGTAACGGTATCAAGGTACAATATATATGGCAACGGTGCCAAAACACGATAATGATTATAATTATAATGAATGTAACAATTAATCGTATACAGTTGGGTATGCGATATATAACAACCACAAACAAAACGTCGCACAAGCGTCGAACGTACAATGGTTCAGTCTGACAAGAATTGCTAACAATTGTCGCTTTTGAACGAACTCATAACAAAATAATTGCTAATTTATTTAATGTAATTCGAACATAACTCGAGTAAGAAATTCGTTCTAGCAGCTTATTAAAATTTGTCGAACAGCAGTATTAATAGAATTCCTGAGGAACATAAGTTTATTTAGTTATAATTTCTTCATGTTTCAAGTTTGATCCCCTTGAGCAACATTCGAATAGTTTTGGTAGAGCAACTTTTGGCTCATTCGAACGGCTCTATGATAAATTAAATCATGACACTGTCACTTTTTGAATATAATTGCTTAAAGTAGTTTCCATTCAATATATCCATATAAAACATAGTATAATATACTGGCATATTATGTTCATAAAGTATATATACAATGTTAGGTACTGACGCAACGGTCTCACCGAGGCATCAGTTTATTACCGCATAAGGATTCGACCTCGAGTCAGATCCTATGTGCCACCTGATATAAATACGTAGCGGCGTGATCAAGTTTTGCTGCTTTGATCCTATGTGCCACCTGATATAAATACGTAGCGGCGTGATCAAGTTTTGCTGCTTTATTAGTTGCTAAACTTGGCTTACAGTTACTGAACGTTATGTTTGGCGCATATTACAGCTATTGTGATTTATTGCTTTTCTTATTATATTTTAAAAGCACTTCGTTTTATATACTGTCGAGATTTTTTAATCTCTGTTTGCAGTGCATCTTTACTTTCAGGCTATCTTATTTTCTACACAATGATGCCCAATCAGGGGGAAGCTGATTGGAACGTAGAGGGTGTTCTCGGCGATCGGATGTCAATTGAGCTTCGTGATTTAGTTCCGGGCGCTGAATATTATTTTCGGATGCAGGCACGAAATGATCGCGGATACGGTCCACGTTCACCAGTTGTAAAGTTTCGTGTACCGCCGTCGTCTGGACGCCGTTCAGCTGCGTCTGGGAGTTTAAGTATAAACATTGTTGTATACGTACAGTACGCGCCTTGAATGACTGACGCTTCTCTAGCGCTTGAGCGAACATGAAAAGAGCGAGTAGTGCTATAAAATATTATTATTGTGTGATCAGCGAGCAGCAGTCATTTCTTGTGGGTACTACATTATTATAGTAATTTAGATTTTTCTATTCACTTGATGCGGATGTGTCGGAATATTACTAAGAAAAAATATAAGTGCTTTGCCGAAAAAATGTTTCATAGATCAAATAAACCTATTGTATTACTGTCAGTTAAGATAGGCTGTTGACGGTGACACCCATAATGATATTTATATAATGAAAATATACTATATTATTCTTGCAACCGCGCGGGCAAGTGGGATTAATTTCGATATTACCAAAGTGTTATTACATTTAGGTACACACCATTGTTGCCGATTGAAGGTTAAAATCCGATGATTGAAAAATTTATGCCCAGCGTAATTCTGATACATGAAATACACTTGCTTAAATTATACCTAGGAATTGTACAAACTGGTTAGGCTCAAACAGTATTTCTGTAGAGGTATGTCACTCTGTTTGTCGTTATTTGTTGTTGTTCTCTGGTTTAGGTGAATCCGAATTTCCGGCAATTGATGATTACGGTGAAAACGGCAGCCTTTTCCCTCTAGTCGGAACGGAGTCGGAACGAAGGGGAGGCTCAGGAAGCTCGGCTAAAGGAGGTCGCTCGGGCGCCTCTGCCACGGCGAAGAAAGGTGGTATTTCGAGAGAAATTTTAATCATCGTTATTACCGTTGCCGTGGGTGTCGTTGCAATATCGATTTTGATTGCTGTTGGCTTGTGCATGTGTAGGATGCGAAAGCGGTATGCATCTGATAGTGTTTCTGGAAGAATTAGTTGTAGTCAGACCAGCCGCGAATATCTAGCACTTTCCAAACAATTTCGGATACTTTCTCGAAGACGTTTAAAATAACATTTTTTCGATCCTTACCATAAATAGAGATATTTCAAATTTCGCCGTGTTATTTGTTTGTTTTTATCTTACAATGTGTGCATATTAGGTTATCAAGCATGCCGAATATGGTGGTTTTGTTATCTAGAGTCCAACTAGACTATATTATACTTTTCATGTGGTTTCTAGGGTTTTGCGGAAGACGAACCAGATTTCCAAAATGTAGAACGTTGTCATTTGTCTGATTATGCATTGCGTGCAGGACATTACGAATGGTCGTTATGTTGGTATTTGTGAAGCCTGAATACAAAGATTTGGTTATCTAGAGTCCATCATCAATATTTCATGCCTTTTTCATTTGATTTAGGGTAAACGCACCCGTTTTCCGATAGTCTGTTTTCAGTTGTTTGGTTACGTATTGCGTACAGGTCATCAAAAATTGTCTATATAAGTTTTCTGGCTCACTCAATACAATGGTTTGGTTATCTAAAGACCAGCACAAATACTCGATGCGTTGTTAGTTAGTTTTGGTGGGTTTAGGGTCGACGAGGTTTTAGTATTTTTAATAAGTCCTTAGGTCAAGAACTCTTCGGGTGGTATTACATCAAACACAGCCTGTTACAGGTGATTAATCAAAATGATAACATTAAAATATACTCGCTCTGTTTCACCCTTGCTTGCGAGATACTAGTTTTATGTACATTTTTGATTTGTCGAACACGTTGGAACAGTTTTCGAACTAACACCAATGAATGTCAGTCATTTCTGTCAGGGATTGAAGCTTACCAGTGTGGTCCAACAAGCTCTTAACGAAGAATGGAAAAAATTGTGATCCAAAATCTTTCGAAAACTTATAATGTTAATTCCATGAAAGGGTTTTAAATAATATGAGCCGTAAACAAGTATTAAGAAATACCAAGAAGAAGATTTTTATATTGTATATATTATGTGTTGACACACTGGTCAGCTTACTCAAAGGAAACATTATAGCGACTATTCAACTAAATTATAATTGACTCATTTTCCCAACAACATACAAATTCAGGTTGCGTTATTGTTTTTTGTAGAAACGGCGCCGGATACGTTGCTGGTTTTAAAAAGATCGGCCGTTCTGCAGGACATAAAGCCAATGGTTTGCCTGGTGCCAGTGGAGACAAAAAAGGAGCCCCGCCGGATCTTTGGATTCATCATGAAAACCTGGAACTTCGAGGTACAAACGGTTCGCTTGCTGACGAGATTGAGCCGTTGGACAATAATCAAGATTACAGAGGAAGTCTTGTAAGGCAGGTGCATGCCGGGGCTGCAAGTGACTTGTCTGATTGCGATCCGCATTTTGGTGATGTGGATCTTACCAACGGCGGAATAATGGCTGATTTGAAACTCTACACTGCATCCACACCACCACCAATGGATCCGAGATACGACGCGGCGCTACGTGAGTTTATGTTTTTATTTTGTCATTATATCATTAATTTTGTATTTCCGAAAGTAACTTACGGAGATAAAATTCAATAAAAATTATATTAGAATAATTTTTAAAGTGTATAATAGTATATTATTGAATTATGGTATGAGTGTAGTGAGTGAAACGAATGAAGCATTACATAGCGGTTTTTGCTTCCTCTAGTCCATCTTCCTATACTAAAAATATGCCGAATGCCCTCTGCCAGGTTAAAAATATGCCAGTTTTCCTAATGGTACTTTGAAAAAATCTCTAATTTTGTTGACCTGCGGGGCTAAACATCACTCCCTCAGTCGATAGGTTTTACTATATAATGTGTATTATAGGAGCCCCAAGTTTAACCTTTGAGAAACCCATTTTGTCGCAATCCAAATGACTTTAGTTCGGTCTGGAGGCCTCAGTTAATTACCTCAGGTACTTTAGAGGCAGTTTGGTTAAGCCAGATCTTGGTCCCATTTTTGTACGGAAATTATTTATCCTGTACACATGGTGTCCCATAGGTAACTCCCCAGCATCAAAGTGACTCGTCACGCCTAAGAATAGACATATCTAAAAGCGTTTTGATATGCATGTACTCCCATAACGTATGTAGTTTTCTTTGAATAACACATAACCTATCTGCGAACCTGGGCGACTGCAGGATCAGTGTATTCTTTCAGTCGAAAACGTACCACTTCGGCAGAATTTTTGAGCCATGTCATTCTGCCGAAACGAGAGCTCTTCCGATATAGTCTCTTTCAGTCACAACAGGGTTTGTGGTGTGCTCTTGTATACCATCTCCTTCAACACTCCCCAGAGAAAAAGTCAGGAGGGTTTATGTAGAACGAGTATGCCATTCCACAGGGCCTCGGATCTCCAGCCAACGATCAGGGAAGGTTTCGTTCAGCCAACGGCGCATAGCTGTCGCAAAGTTAGGAGGCGCGCCATCCTGCGTAAAGTGAAGCCTGCCGATATTCCAAAAACCTACCAAACCACATGCCGACCCATAATGTCAGACCAGGAGCATTCATATGGAGTTTGATAGTGTTATGAGTGTTTCAAGCATGCCAATGATCACTATTATGCCGGTAAATGTAGCCGTTCAGTTTAAAATTGGTTTCGTCGGGCCAAATTCGTCAGCTAAGTCCGGATCATCGTCGAGACGCTGTGGCTATTTTTCACAAAATCCAACCCCCTGCCATCATAATCATCCTCATTCAGAGTATGAATTAACGTGGAACTGAAAATGTTGTAGACCCAAATTTTTAACAGTTCGGAACACAGTCGATTTGTTGATGCCGGTTGCAACTGCACAACGGCGAATAGACTTTGTTGGACTATTGCCAGAATGATAGGAAATATCAGCTATCGCAGAATCACCAATGACGCCGGTGGTGTCCCTGTTAGAGGGAAGTCAGCTGCCGAACCTATTAGATCAAACCCTCTATTAATTGAAGCAATAGTTTTATGATGGGTGCTTTGAAGACAAATTCCATGACCATTGTCGCACTTCACGGCTATTTTAGATACCTGAATACACTCTTACAGCATTTATTCAATCAGCCAAATTAAGTTGAGTATCAGCCACATTTGGCTGTTTGTAGATATTAATCGTTGGCTTACCCTAGGTAATTTCAACCATTAATTTGTTCCTCTCCGGTTTATTGCTGTTATATTGTTTTCTACCTGCTCTAAGTAACTAAGACTAGAATATCTGCAGCGTATCAAACTTGTTTGGGGAAACTCGCACCACACTTCAAATGACCCACAGTGTAATGAAGGCCACGTTTGCTAAAACGTTACCGAGTGGTCTAACGCGCTGTCTCGTTCTACCAGTATAGAATGTGAGGGTCCAACTCTCACAGGCACCTTAATTTTTACATTTGGAGTCATTTTTTGTTGCAAGCAAGTAAATAATGCTCCTAACACATAAAATATCTATGGGACTACCACGGCACTAAGACATGCTGGTTAAGTACTTACTATGTCGTTTATTCTATTATTGTGAATTGATAAACGATGAATTTATGCACCAAAATCGAGATTGTGTAGGTTCGCAAAATTTGCAAGCAGAATTTTTTCAAATATAGGTCACAATGTAACAGGCTTCTTGTTCAATTTATGACTACAAAATTGCATAAACCAAACGGCCTATATGAAGCACCTAGTTATAATATGTTCGGTTATAATTCTTGAGATTATGAGAGTTGTAAGTATAATGTCAGTCTCACCAACAATTTGAAGTTGGGGCGTTACATATAGGACCCCTATATATCTGCTATTTTCATTATAAAACGTAGTCGAGATTGTGTGTGGCAGTGGTGAAAGCTTTTAAATTCCGTCTGTGTGTGTGATCGGCTATAGTTCGGGAACGAATAAACCTATTTTAATGACCTTGGGCACATTCGAACTGGCATAGTCTATTCACCGCGTACATCCCAGAGCGTTTTTTGATTTGGGGTCTGGTTCCGGGGTCACGGGTCAAAATGTGGGTTTTCGCCCCATTTTAGTACTCCTCACGGAAACAAGGTTATTTTTATCTTAACTTTCGAATTTTTCTCTGGTTGGTTTTATTTCACAGTAAAATAACCGGATTTTTTTATTTTTCGATTAAGACTCCGGTTCAGGAGTTATGGGGTTTGAGGTATGGCGCCCCCATAGTTCCTCTACCCAAAATTCGAAACTTTTTTGACGTTCTGGGCGACTGGAAACTTTCGCTTTGTGGTTTTTGTCCATGGTGGGAAACTCATTGCCGGTGTTGGTTTTGCTGTGTGACACTTGTCTGCATGGTCACGGGGGTATGGTGCCCCCATGTTTCTGTGTCAGAGTCAAAATGAGGGGTTTTCCCCATTTTAGTACCTTCACGGAAGCAAGGTTATTTTTATCTTAATATTCGAATTTTTTCTCTAGTTGGTTTTATTTTATAGTAAAATGATAAATGCCGATTCGGATTGTGTTATTTTTCGATTAAGGCTGCGGTTCAGGAGTTATGGGATTTGAGGTATGGCGCCCGCATAATTCCTCAATCCAAAATTCGAAAAAATTTTTGACGTCCAGGGCGTCTGAAAAGTTTCACTTTCAAGGTTTTCTGTCGTGGAAACTCTTTGTCGGTCTTGGTTTTGCTGTGTGACATATGGTGCTATGGATACGGGAGTATGGCGCCCCCACGGTTCAGGGTGAGAAATGAGGGTTTTTACCCATTTTAATACCCTTCACGAAAGCAAGATTATTTTTATCTCAACTTTCGAATTTTTTATCTGGTTGGTGTTGTCATAGTAAAATGATAAATTCCCATGCGCATTTTTTTGTTTTTTGATTAAGGTTCCGGTTCTGGAGTTATGGGGTTTGATTTATGGCACCCTCGTAATTCCTCGACCCAAAATTCGAAAATTTGTTCTGACGTCCTGGGCGGCTGAAAAGATTCACTTGGGGGTTTTCAGGCATGGGAAAATCATTGCCGGTGTTGGTTTTGCTCTTTGATTAATAGTTCCATGGATACGGGGGCATGGCTCCTCAACCTAAAATTTTTAATTTTATTGCGAATTGTTGGGAGGCTGATAGCTTGCACTTGCAGGGTTTTCGGGCATGGGAAACTTGTTGCCGCTGTTAGTTTTGTTTTAACTTGTGCGGCATTGTGTAATATCCACATATAGCGTACCATATCGACGTATACTATCAAGAGCTGATTGGCTGTACACACAAAAAGCGTAATTGGACCTATGCTTCACTATGTTCTGCAATCTGGCTTACGATACAGGATTGGGTCAAAACGGGGTTTTGATTCTTCCCGTAGTACCCCAAAATACACGAAAACGGAATTATCTGCTGGCTCTAGATGGATATTCTTGATCTCATTTTGTAGTCCAAATTATCCTCTATGTAACTTGCGAGCATTGTACATTGGTCTCATTTTGTAGATCAAATTATCTCTACCTAACTTGTGAGCTTCTGTACGTAACTTGTAAGATAACTGTACGTTGTGAGTTTTTAAACACTCAGTAAGAGGGTATATATCCTCAGCTGTTCAAGCAACATAGTTAATATTAGTCTCATTTTGTGAGCTGATGTTCGATATTATAGCTGCGTTCGTCTCTCTGAATTACATAATTTAACGCTTAGAATTCTAGAATATAGTTTGTCATGGGTGTTCAAGGTTGCAGTTTGCTAAAATTTTCCTCTTATTGCGTATTTTTTGGCAATTTTCCGAATTTGTAATAAATTTTCTCAGAATTTGCCCAATTTTTGATATTATTGCAGAAATTTTCTGAATTAGAGTTGTAAATATGGCTTAGAGTAAGGGGTCTTAACTTTAGAGGGGTAACCCCACATGGACATCTCTGTATTATTAGTATCTCGCAAGAAAGAGTGAAACGGAGCAAGCATAATTATAGTTGTCGTTATATAGCAGGTTGTAAACAATATAACAGCAATAAACCGGAGAGGAACAAATTAATGGTTGAAATTACCTAAGGTAAGCCAACGATTAATATCTACAAACAGCCAAATGTGGCTGATACTCAACTTATTTGCTACATAAAGGACACTGAGAATTTGTTATTCTTTGCGTAATCAAACATAAAATATTCATTCTTGCTAGAAGTGTCTGAAATTTTGTCTTTAAGCCAATCCTTGTAACTCCACCGATTTTTGCTGTGATAAGTCACCATAGCTGCTACAGTATAGTTTAGTTTTTGTATTTTTGAATATAGTTGCAAATGAGTTGTAGTGAGATCCTACCAGTTAACATTGAAACACGGTTCCCCCTCATGTGGCTCCACCCAGATTATAGCTGTGCGGCCCCAACTCTAACCCCCAGGTTAAATTTTGGTCTTCTAGAGAGGCCAGCAGCGGTATTTGTGTGCTATTCATTCATTGTGGCTGGAATGTAGAGTCCCATAACAGGAAAAATCACACTTGAAGTGCTAACATCGCATATGACATTTGAAAGTGTCTTGCAGCTTTTATTTCTATATCTGTGCAATTTTTTGTGTGATTTTGTCACTGTATGAATAAATTGGGTTCATTGTCTTAAAAAGAGGTTACTAGTATATCTGTCAAGCAATATTGTACTGTTAAGATAGTGCAACTAAAAAAACTTAAAATTCGACTGAACCCCATCAAGTTATGAAAGGGTTCGCCTATTTTAATACTTTTCAAATACTTTTCGAATGTGTGACAGGAACAGCCTTGTGACTGAATTCTAACTGAGTGAGCAAAACGAGTGAAACGAAGAATCTAACTGGCCAAAGTGGCAAATTTCGACGGTGTCCATTTCTGGTTTTTTTTGGGCTGGCACGCATAGGCATGGGCGGGTTGACTCACGTGATAGCCCATTTGAAATGTAATCGCGCTTTTTAGTTAAGCACGGAGACCGATTCCAACATCTTCTCCCGACCCACATACAAATGTTTGGTATATTATGTAGAGCAATTGATGCTCTATGTACTTAGAAATGTTTGCACAATGCCTGGCATATGTTCTCAACAATTCCAGCAACGTGGCTGCTATTCGGAGGCTCATTTTGTAATTTAATGCTCACTATAGCTATGTATACTCTTTCTAAATTACATATTCAACACTCAGAATCCACCAGCTTGGCTATTACATAAGCTACTACTTCAGACGTTATTTTGACATCAGCAGCTTGTGCCATTATGTTTAGGATGTGTGGGGTGGTAAACATGGAGTTCATTAAATTAAAACTCGACACCCTCGAGCCGATATTTATAACTGCTATTTGAAGTCCATTATATAAAATACTTATATGCTTGACTACAGTTGACTTTAAACTAAAATAAGCCCTCTGCGCCTGCTTGCTCCAGCGCTGTCTCAAAGCATTCATGACACAGCCAATATTCGATGAAAACAATGAAACTAGTTTGTTCAACAGGAAACATAACCTTATAATCCCATAGTGTACCCTCAACCGGCAAAATATTTACATTGTAAAAATTATGAAATTTTCACTTTCTTATAGCATGTTTATATGTTGGCTCGTTGCTGGAAAACTGAAGCTCTGACTAAAAATGCAAAAAAAAAAGAATTTTTACAATAATTGCCACTAGCAAATCTAAAGGTTGAAAAATACTTGAACAAGATATGTCAAAATTACCATGGTACGAGAGATCACTGCCTAAGTTTGCATGATTTAGCCCCAAATATTTCTGTAACCACATGTTCTGGCGTTGTAGGAATGGAATAACTAAATATATTTCAATGTTGTATATATTATATACAAGAATAATCCACAAAGTCGCACATTATAACAACTTGATGCAAATCGCTCTAAATTTACGTAATATCCGCTTATAGACCGTAAAAAACTGGCTATATTTTGGTAAATATAAGCTTTCAACCAAAATTTTTGTACCACGAATATGATTAGAAAAGATTTCATCGACTTATGTCAGATTGTGTGCAACTAACAATTTAGCTCTCGGTAAAATCTAGCAATTTGCATGGCTCATTCCCGAGCCTGTATTTTCGAACTATCTATGATATTTCGATGAGCTGAATACGCGTGAAGGGCGCTGCATTGCTTGCATAAGTAGATCTCAATTATGCTGACCTTTATTTGTCGTTGGCCCTGCTATAAATATTCAAATAGGACCAACACACAGTCCGATAATATTCTGATTTTCCTAAGTGTACCCATTTGCCCGGAGTCGGCCGAGCGGATTGATTCGCCCCATAGCTTATTATAAACTTATTTAGGGACAAAAACGCCTAGAGAACAGCGCTCTTTAAGACTGTACTAATGCTTTGCTACATGGCCCTTTAAATATGCAGAATTTTAGTCAAAAGTGGCTTTTAAATGTTATCGCTCGAATTTTTTTAGAATAGTTCATCCTTTATGTAACCCATATGCTGTACTATTATTGCCGTTATTTACCTAGCGTTACAGGGTTGGGTTAATGTGTTTTAAACGGGCACGGAAGAACCAAAATTGACAAAAATAGCAATATCTCCGCAACAGCTTCAGCTATATGAATGTTATTGGAGCTGTATGCTCATTTTGAAGGGTACTTATCATTGGCAAAATTGCACATCACATGATGCTATTGTCGCTATTTAAGCTGCATATTTGTTAGATATTGCGTTTTTAATGGTTCCAAGAAAGGGTAAAAATGCATTGTTTTGACCAATACTATATTACTTAGTTTTTCATAAAGGACACTGAGAATTTGTGGGTTGGGTCAATTTTAGATAATGCGTGAAGTTAATCACGGTAAGGATTGAAAGTGAGAGCGCCTGCTCAATTTTTCGCAGCCTGCATGAAGAATGCGCCTTATAATTTTGCGGTAATATTTAATACGGTAAATATTGGACCATACTTTTGGGGTCAATAAGCAGCTTATATAGTCCTTGTTTGGACAAATGGGTTTATGAGATACATTAGAATTTTAGTATTTGTTTTGCTGTTTTTGCAAGGGTAACTTTTAATCCCAGTATAAAATATTCACCCTAACATATCTAGTTTGCCTGAGTGAATAAAGACATGGCAAATTACCGCTAATTTTAATGGCGACTATATCTGATATCCATACCTTAGTTAAATCAAACAGCATTTTCACCTATCACGTACATCCTATTTTCAGTTTTATGGCGCAAGCATTTCTATATAGTTAGCACACGTTTTTAACTAAGTAATCATTTAACACTTGCTTTTGCAGTGCATTTATCTTTCCATGTCGGATATCTATTAAATCCTTACAAGTTAGTGGCTTTTTGACATCGCGGTATTGCTTTTATTGTGCCTTTTGTTTTGGACACATCATTGCACAAGGATTTCGGTGGAATCAACTATATTCTGTTTCGTTACGGATAGCACAAAACAAACGGCGATCTTGGATTGGATTGCGTGGACTTATTGCTTAGTATCGGCTCGACCGTTTTAATTGCGCTTTCTATTCAGGCTACAACCATTGGCATAAGTTGGTGAGTGTATGTTTCAATAAAATTGATTAGAGTTGACCATGAATAAAATGAATAAATAGATAACTGTGTCATGCCGCATTGAGTAGAACATAGCGTGGAGGGATTTTTTTTGTACCACGGTTGCGGCTTTGATTGTTTTCTTCTTGCATGCCTGTACATGGTGAATGTGCAAAGGTTGACAAAAGGTTTATGATATAATAATACCACACAATTTATAATAGCACAGCAGTGAGTTGGCGTTTTTTGTTTATCATTGTGTTGGATGTTGTCGGCGAATTGCCAGACAGGAATGGCGACTCGAGCGATACAATATTAGACTGGGAGTGATTCCACTATGTTGCGTAAAACTGGGAAGAAATCAACGGAATGAATGATGTGGAAATTGTTTACAGACTTCTATATTACGAGATATCGACGGTACTATCCGAAATAAATTTTTATATTTCACATATATTGTATATAAAATTACGTAGTTTATTAAATATATAAATCTAAGTATTTACAAAAAATTACATACCACGTTTCCCAAGATTTAGAAAACAATTCAGAATTTTGGGTTATGCTGGATCTAGTGTTATGAAATCTGCGCACATGCCGGGTTAATGGTAATATATACAAAAGCAATGATATATTTGCTATGTCAGGCGTAGAACTAGTAACATGACTACGCCTTGCATAATTTTGGTCACTGTCTTAAGATATCTATGCAAGAAAATGACGACAAAGTTTTTTCCCTTCTTTTGTCCAACTACTTTACCTTCTCGTAATAATTTACTGTGTTCCAAATCTAGTATTATCAACTTTTAAATAAGGAAGATTAACGTTCTAAATTTGCATAAATCTTGGGCCCTATGCGGTAGTTCAATACTTTCTGACATGTTGCTCAAAATCTGAAGGTTAAAATTTCACGTTGGGTTTTGGACAGTCAGGCATGTTCATGTTTTTATTTGAAAGTTTCTTGCATCTAAGTACTACAGCAATATTCATACGAAATGCGTGTACGTTGACCGATATCTCACAATTAAATTAGTCAATTTATAAATATAAAGTAAATAGTTTTGTATGACCACAATGGGAAACACTATCATGTTAGTGAGTTCTAGGGGCATAAATTACTTCCGTACTAATTACTCTGCTAGCCGTTGGTTTCTGTTTATCGGTGATTTCACTGCAGCTGCTGTAATCGTTAATGCACTTAGTATACATTTACAGTCCTAATGTGTTAAAAGCAACTGTAGTGCGAGCAGTTGCTATGTAACACACCACCGTTCGCGCGGTTGCAGATTTTATTTGCTTAATGTTCCATCTGTCTATATGTACTGTATTGCTGTTTGTATGTATATAAGCATAAGCATGTACGTATACGTTTAAATAAGAGCATTTATACATGTATATATGCGTATATATGCGCACATTTTGTTTCAAATAGATAACTTCAGTTGCCGTTTGCTTTAAATTTTAATAGATTTTTAACTCGAAAAGTTCTGTTAAACATAGAGCTTTGATTTATATCTTCGCAAACCAAACTCTTAGTGCCACCTGCTGGGTTAACAATTTTGAGAAATATTTGTGGATTCACGATAAATTTATGTAAATGTCAAATCTAGTTGTTAGTGAGATTTTTAGGTACAAATAGAACTTTTGCGGTTGCGAAAACAGTAAACATCAAAAAATATTTCTCTGTGTAGGCTTCTAAAAATAACTGGAATGTAGCAATATTTCGCAAAATTCTGAGAATAACACCAAGTGATCTGGGGTTTCCTAGACAGCTCGGTAGGTATAAAAGATCAATCAGGTACCGATCAGGGCTCAGTCTCAAAGTGCCTATCTACTGGTAAGTGTTCACTTTATTCTTACGCCCAAGCGGTCTCCTCTATAACTTAAACAATTTTGCGAGCGAGCACGTTGGTGCTTCTATACAACGTTGTTGACTGAGTTGCACATTATTGAGAGCACATAAGTGCTTCATCTGTAATTGAGTTCGAGAGCACATTAGTGCTCCAATTGCATTGTATCTTGAGAGCACATCGGTGCTCCAGCTGAGTACTCTTGAGAGCACATCGGTGCTCCAGTTGCAAGCTTGTGAGAACACGTTGGTGCTTCAGTTTGAGCATATATTGAGAGCACACTGGTGCTCCACTTCTAAACCTAGCCTCTGTGGAACTCAGTCTACAGTGTTGTTGCGAGAGCACGCTGGTGCTCCGATATTGCGTATACGTGTATTCAATCTAAGGCTAGGACTTGGATCTTACGATCCCTCTTCTTAACTCAATCAATACTACTATACGTATACGGCTTTGCAAGCGAAAATGTACTTGGGTTTTGTGAGTATTTAGTGTTTGTGTGTCACATATATTATATATTCATACTATTAAGGATAGGCATTGGATCTTACGATCCCTCTTCTTATCTCAATCAATTCATATATACATATATATTTGTTTTGTTTCTAGTGTGTTGTCGTTGTGTAATTGGTAACGTAGTAACGAGCGTTACCTTAAGTCCTGAGTGCTACTCCCGAGTTTGTGTCTATATCCACACTACCGATTGAGATTACATTGGCTTTATAGTACATTCGTTTGCCTTTCCTTCTTCAAATATACACGCCTTGGTTAACAACGCCCCACCCTAACATCGTTACAGTTCATTGTATATACAATATTTTACAGCGGTTGTTTCACTATTTCAACCCATCTTACCCATCCAATGTGCAAATTGAATCCAGAGACGTTTATCCAACGAACTAGTTCTCTGTCGGAAGACTGTGTACTGCAAAATTGTATCTTTATGTTCATTTGTATATCGACAAAAAATTACCCGGTTGCATGATGTTTGTGTAGTGAACACGCAAACAATTCTTACTACTAGCGAAGCGACAATTCGCTAGCTATAATACTCTCACAAAATACCAACCAGTTCAAGCGGGTGCACAGTGTTATGGGGGTTAGCACATGTATTGTGCACGAGTAAGGCCGGGTGTTCAGTTCCCGGTGGATCCAATCTTTAGCTTGAGCGGCATTTAACGAAAACAATAATCATAGCTTATAGTTTGGACAATGTAACATTAGGGCGCCTCGTGGCTTTATACATAAGCTTTCAACAACATTTTTGCTCCCAATAAAAATTTATTAACCTGGGGCAATGCACTAGAATACGCTCAACCGGATCTAAGGAGCATTTCAAGCTGCGTAGATCTCGAGCTTTGCAGACAAATCAGTATCTTATGCGGCGTTCACATTATAAGTCTCCACTGTTTAAAACTTTTATCATCCTGTGGTCCCGGCCACACCGTAGACAGGAAGAGTCACATCTACACTTTAAATCAATTCTTCAGGGTACAGGACACACCACTAACTCTACTACATTAATTATTTGCGTACCCTTAGATACCATGTTTTCGCGAATTAACACTAACAGACACCGTGTAAGTAATGCGGTGCATTGTTTAGTTGAGTTGTAATTTTTTAAAATATTGATATTCGAGCCGAGACAATATGCTTGTTGATAAGATGGAATACCGCATACCTTGAATAAAACTACAAACAAGACACGGTGTCTTTGACGTAATCGTGAAATGACAACACTCATAGCTAACTGCGTATGAAAAATGTTATATTATATAAATAGCATGGAGTGTCTAAGACACCCTGTTGTCGAGCGTGTTGGTGCCACTTTGTGGGGTGCAGATATTTCAAACGTTATGGACAAAATGTAAACGCGGCATTATGAACCAGGACAGCCAGCGTTGCACATAGATGACATCGCATATTTCTTCATTATCAAAATATTTGTAAAATATACGATATTTATAACTTTGCATGAGATAACAAATAGGGTTAAAAACAGATAATTTTCAACAGTTGTAAAGTGAGGAATTTAGTATTTGTACTCGCCTACGGATTTGTGGGGTTGGGCGATCGAGGTAAAAATTTTGACCTGTGAAACCATGATCCCTGCCCCAAATTTAGGAGTTACGGGCCAGAACCAGGAGATAAGTTGGAATTGAAACACGTCGTTTCGTTTTGGTGGTGGTTTCGAAGAGTGCCATTCTTTTCTTAAGAAATCATTATGCATCTGGTTATGAATTGTTGATGATATTAGTCTATGAGGATTTTAGTATTTGTTCTCGCCTACGGATTTGTGGGGTGGGTGCGATCAAGGCAAAAATTTTGACCCATGATACCATGATCCCTGCCCCAAATTTAGGAGTTACTGGCCAGAACCAGGAGATAAGTTGGAATTGAAACACGTCGTTGCGTTTTGGTGGTGGTTTCGAAGAGTGCCATTCTTTTCTTAAGAAATCATTATGCATCTGAATATGAATTGTTGATGATATCAGTCTATGAGGATTTTAGTATTTGTTCTCACCTACGAATTTGTGGGGCGGGTGCGATCGAGGCAAAAATTTTGACCCGTGAAACCATGATACCTGCCCCAAATTTAGTAGTTTTACGGGCCAGAACCAGGAGATAAGTCGGAAATGAAACACGTTATTGCGTTTTGGTGGTGGTTTCGAAGAGTGTCATTCTTTTCTTAAGAAATCATTATGCATCTGAATATGAATTGTTGATGATATCAGTCACATTACTGCGTGTTGAGAAATAGAACGCGTTGTGACAGTTTGATTGGTTAATTCCAAATCCGAACTTCACCATCCTTTGGTCTCACATGTGTACCAGACATAATAATCTTAAGCACATTACGTACTACATTTTGATTTTAAATTGCAATTCTGCGCAAAGTTGATTAGCTTACTTTGCTCGAACGAGCACATTCCGACTATTGGATTTCTTGGTATTGGCCACTTCGTGTTATAACAGTTGCACAATTTAGCAACCGCGTCTTGAAAGTAGCTAAATTGACAAGCCTGTAATGAAAAGACAACTAACCGGTGCTATTAAAATTTTTGTTTACATCAAAACATCTTCTATTACATAATCGTTGCTTTCATATTGCCAAGCATGAAGCATTATGGCAAAATTTGTCTTTCCTAGGATCCTTTTCGGCAAAGTTTCAGGGTCAAAGTTAAAGCTAGGCTTTGGCTTAGACTTAGGTTTTGAGTTATGCTAAAACGATTCTATGAAAGATCTAAAAAACCGAGAGTAAAACATGGTCCTTAGTATGCAATCGCAATTTTATTCATCAAAGACGTAGTTCGACAACCGCATCCAATCAAAAACTTTAACCTCTATTTTACTTACAATCTTTTTAGCTAATTGTGTCTTCAAAATTTGTCTTTACACCACGAAGCGTAGAACTTTGAGCGGCAAAAACGCAATGTACAATATGTAGAAAGAGTCTGCCACAGGCTTAGCTTTTATATTAATATATGTATTCCAAATTCATAGATACTTTGGTCTAAGAAACATTAAATGAATAACATATCGGCAACCAACAATTTAAACAACACAGGAATATTTCTAAAAATTTAGCTGAATTCCATCTAGATTTTTACTCACGCCTTACAAGTCGTATTAGACGCCATGATTAAATCGCTGCGGAAATGATTTCGGTAATTAAGAATTAGCGGAATTCAATTACATTATGCTATTATTCCATACAACCAAGGGTAGAGCATTGCTTATACTCATAAACGCACCAACACCTGTTTAAACCTAATTATCTAAGGTTCATTTTTATTCTCAGTCAATGGTGTATTTTCGAACAAGGCTGTATAATTTACAGATACATTTATGAATCTACAATGTAGTAAAGTTGAAAAGAATTGAAATATTTCAGCCTTCAAACCAAAGAATAATTTTATTCATATAATTTCTAGCTATTAATATTTTTCTAATTACAGTTCGGCCTGCCTTAGCTATGCCGTTTACCATTTTTTTGGCTAATGCCCAACCTAAGTGTACGACAGTTCAAACTAACCTGTATTCCTTTTTTGAATTCCCAAGCATCGTTGTGCATCAGTGCGCAAATTTCGCCCTAATACACCAACTTTGCATCAAAGAGGTTTATAGGGAATAAGTACAAGCTGTAAAATTAGTTTGCAGCAAACCTACTCTCTCTGATGATGCCTATGCTATGTTCAAGCTAAAGGTGCGATGCTGACAGTGCACAGGAAGTTAAATTCGTTTCTTCATCATATCATGCGGATTTATTTTGTGACCAATAATTAATAGCTATTTTTATGACATAGTTATGTTTCAGGAAATGCTATTAAAGCGTTTTGTTGTTGTTTTTTTTTGCTTTTTGTTTTATTTTTCAAATAACATTAGTTAAAGTTTAAGTTTAACTGTTGGTGGTCTTTAACTATTTTAAGCTTAATTTAGATGGGAATTTGGCGGCCGAGGTGCCTGTGTACTTTACGACTAAGTTTTATTCGTTAATAAATTATATATTTATATATTTATAGAAATACCTAGCAAAGTAAAAATTCTACTGAAATTTTGTATATAGCGCATATAGTAAAACAATGTTATTTTCTTTTTAGATTTTATACTGCAGAAGCACCAGTGATACACACATTTTATTGCTATTGTTACAATATATAGAACACTGGCATATTGTAATTCATTATGTTGCATTTGTAAAATGTTTTAGACAACAACCGGCTGCAATGTAGTACGAACTGTAACAATGTCGATTGCAACTTATCCAAAACTCCCAAAATTTATTGCTGGGCGTCTGTATATTTCATAAAAAACCAATACCTCTTGTGAATAATTACCACGGAAATAAAATGGTTGAGTATTTTTTAAGCTCCGAATGCAATTGCGAGGCTCGTATCGACTGTCAATATACTCGGTTACGGCCTAAAATAGAGACACAGCTTAAAGAAGACGATGTAAGAATAAGATTTAAGAATAATTTAATATAATTATAAAGCTACAAAGCTAGTATTAGCTTATACATCTCGGTTACGGTCTGAAATAGAGACACATCTTAAAGAAGATGATGCACGGGATACCATAAGAATAATTTAATATAATTATAAAGCTACAAAGCTTGTATTACTAGCTATATACGTTAAATTACTACAGAAATTACTGTTACATTCAATAAAGATTTAACGTTAAAAAAAGAACAGCTTAGTGTCAGGATGAGGAATTTGATGAGTAGTTTCTGTCTCTGACATTATCGTCAAATGATTATTCAAAAGCATTAAATTACTGCAACAGCTACTATTTTATTACACATTTTGACATACAAACTGTAAATTTGTTGCTTTGTAATTGAAACAAACTAGATAAGAAACAATAGGTGTGCTGGCAATTAAGGTAGAATAACCAGAATTTGGTTTTAATAACACTTTTTTGAAAGCTGAGCTAGTAAACGTTTCATAAGTATACAGCATTTAAAAACAAATATATGCAGTGTACGTTCGAAGTAAAGTCGGCATATTACGCGTTTGGCAATTCGAGTGTACTTCGCTTCTGAGTAGAATGCCTCGTGTTCGTTTTTACGTCGCATGACATTTTTATGACTCTCTTATATAATTTTATAGTAAAAGCGCCATAAACTCACAAATATCAGTATTAGTTGTGGTAGCAAACCCACTTAAAATATATTTGAGAGCAGTCAAGCCTCATCGCGTTCCAATTTCCGCATTGTACTTACATGTCTCGGCAGATACGTGTCGTATAATTGCGTCAAAAGCCACTGTGGCGTATATCCATCTTAGTTATGGTAGCAAGCCCACTGAAAATTTGTGTGACAGCAGTCCTGAGCGCGTTCTAATTTTTCCAAGTTTCTTACAGATTTCGGCAGATACATCGGCAGATACATGCCATATAATGGCACCATAAACTGTTGCAGCATATCTCCCACCAAATCAGTTTTATTTGTGGTAGCAAAGCCTTTGAAAATATAAGTGACATCAAAAACATTGATCGCGTGCCAATTTTCATGCGTTTTCTTGGATGTCGACAAATGCATTTCGTATAAATAGAGAGTGGAGTGCTTCAGCGTCCAATTCCGACAAGTATTATGCTTTATGCTGCTAAATACGACCGCCTACAATGCCCAGAATCGCAGACATACACATTTTGGGGTACAGCTTTGGCTTTCTGGAAATTTATCTTCTTAACACAGATACGCCACATCAGCAGAAAGACTATACTTGCATTATTTTTTTAAAATATATATTATCGATCATTAAATACGGTCTTGCCTCGGCTCATCAAAAGATACTCCGTGATCGTGTTGTCTATGAAAAATACATGAACGTCCTGTAGTACGCACCCCAAAGCGGTACGGCAACAACAAACACAGAATCAGAGCTTTGCAAGGAACAATAGCTCAGTTGAGTTTTAAAATCTTGTAACATCAAGTTTATTAATATTCGACTTTGGTAATCTTAATAATATATATTTAGACGGGAGTTTTATTTTAAGATCACTACCCATACCACTTTCGCTCGGTTCGAAGACCTCAGCAGGAAGACAGTCTGCAGGGGATGATCGTCAAGGGGTCATAGACCTCCCGCATCACCTGTCCCCGCCGACATTGTTGCAAATTATACATGCTTTTTACCATTTTTACCTTATTTTTGCTATATTTTGGCTAAAAATTTTCGCTCGCGGGTGCACGGTTGGAAGAGAGGGTGGCTTGTGTGCGGAGCATTCAGGAAGTGGTAAATATGTGTTGGGTGGGAATGTGCGACCCTTAAGGATGGTAAACCATCTTACCACCTATAGATACCTATCGATATATAACTTAAGGTATTCATTTAAACACATAAAATTAGGAAGTTAAACCTACTGCTTAGATGTATGTGAATGAAATTATTTTTGAGCTGGTTAGTTACAAGCAAATTAGAGTCTTGTCCACCGACACTAGGCTCGTACGCAAGGCTCAGAATGTTGTTCCAGCCCCCCCCCTAGCCCCGCTAATTGTAAACTTATATCGGTGAAAGTTCGTCATGGGACATATCAAACCGTTTGCATCATGATTAGCATTATATAAACAGATAGTCGGGATTGTGGCGGATGGGGCTTCTAGAAAACCTGGCCTGGCTTTAGTCTTTTTTAAGAACTTCAGTCTACAGGCCTGTTTAATATAGCCCAATATATGCACTATTAAATCCGAAAGTTTTAGCCTATTTCCCGTCATCATTCAACGTGTCAGTCCTAAAGAGAGGACAGGGAAGAGGGAGCCACAAAACCGAACACAACTTAAGGCCAAGATTATTATAACTTTCATTAATCAACACTTACGTAGGTAAGCTCGACAATATTCGAATAACCAGGAGCAATCACCAGTCCATACAACTCAGGAAACGGAGTAACACCAGGCTTGTGGATTGTTAATTGGAGACCCGTTGAGCTCTGTTCAGCGTCATCGAACAAAAATAGTGCTTCTATTCCTGTAGAATGCCAAACAGCAGCAAGTCATACTAGAAGATTTTTGTGGTAAATACGGCTCAATTGAGCACATTCGCTTATACACATTTTGTTATATTTTTTGTGATTGACCGACCATATTATCATTTACATTCTAATCAATGACTGAAGCAATTGTGCCACGCTGTAATAAAATGCGCTGCTATGGTTGGATGACTGTTAAGGTGCAATAGGGTTAGGCATTAGGTATTAGTGTATTTTTCTATGACTAAGTTTGAGCCAATATTAATTTTACAGTTTTCACAGCTGTTTAGTCTATATATACTTTATGGAGAAATAATACACTTTTGCTCGATTTCCTACACGTGTGCTATGACATCTTGCTATTTATATTTTTCTTTTCGAAATTTTATACTTCTCGATATTCCGCGTTTACCTAAGACGAAAGGTGTAGTTAAATACCTTTTTGAACCGAGATAGGTACAAATCTTTTTTATCAAGCCAATAAGTAGTGCCTGATGAATGTTTTGGCATGTTCAAAACTAAAAAGCTGAGGTAATTTTAGAAAAAAAGGCAATATCAAATAAAATTATCTACAACACGCATAAATTTAAAAAATGAGCTACATTTGTACACACAAACACAAATTGCTTAAAATCAAAACATCATACCGCAATTGTTACATGAAGTTATCTTTTAAATAGTACATCATTGAAAGTTTGTAATGCATTGGAATAAAATTAAAGGTTTGGAAACACTATGATACTAAATAAACACTGTATCAGGTTGAAGTAGATACTTACAAACGCCGAAATGTCCCATGGTCTCTTCTTTATATCGAAAGATATAATTATTCTTTAAATGCTTAGCTATGACACTATAATTTGTCGGAATAACTGCTTTATCCTTTCATGCCGGCTAGGTCCAAATGGACCCAACGCACATTGCGAGTCGTTGTGGTTACTGAGTTTGTCGTATGTCGTACGTTTGAACGTGCGTTGTTATTCGTTCACGTTGTGGGGTTCCTTAAGGAACCAAGCAACATCTTCTAGATAGCTCAGTGGTTTGCGTACACAAGTATTACCCGTACGTTCCGCGTTCGATCCCTGGCGCAGGCTTGAGTTTGTCAAACATTGCACGATGCACAAGTTAATTCCGCATGAAAGGGTTAAATCATGTATACAATGTCAGATCATCGAGATTTTCAGTCTTATTTTACAGCTATATTCCCAACGACCTTTTTGGTAGTTGGGCCTTATAATATTTATTGCGATCAATTCTGTGACGCGCATAACTGAACAAGAGCTTGTTGAATCGTTGGCAATAAGGGCTCAAATTTTTCGTCTTGACGGGAACTGGTGCTTTGAGACATCGATTTATAGCTCATTTCATCGTCAGCTATTGCCACTGAAAAACCCTATTTTCAAGGCTTCACGTTATAAAACTGTAACTTCTGTACAAATCCATATGTACTATTCACATGTAGAGGTATAAATTGCCTTGTTTCTATCTCCTCTGTTGCCATGCTGAGACCAAACAACCCATCTTTTCAGGCTTAAATTTCAAATTCTTTGGAGCTCATCAGGTATTTGTTTCTTCCACCTAGGCATAAAAATTTATTTGTCCACCGTTCGATTCCCATCTTTTCAAGATAATATAACTATAGGCAATTTACGTTATAAAAATTTAATATGTTCAACTAATATGTTCGGCATTTCTGGCGCTCAGTGGTCGGTCTTAAAATTCATAATAGTTCTTGAGTTTTACAAAATTTCAATAAGTTTGCTATCAATATTTCTCTTACATACTGAAATACCCATTTACCTCGTTCCATTCCCAAATTTCGAACTGTTATCGGACGAGTTTGGTTATCGTTGAACGTGAAGCAATTACCATATAAGTGGTGATAAAAAGATTTCCTTAAATTATAGTGGAATGAATAGATAAGTATGAAAATTAAGTTAACAAATTAATTAACTGAATGTAAATAACATTTAATTTAAATGACAAATAGATACTATAAAAATAAAAATTTTATATAGATATTATACATATAGAAGCGCCAAATTATATCCTTTGTAGGAATAATGTCATGGTGAAACCACGTAAGTGATAGTTTCATCACAGTTGTCGTCACACATAACAAATTAATAAATTTCTATAGGAAGGGGCATTCTAGGCATTCTATATAAAGTCAAATGCGATTTGAAAATATAAGCCTAGTTTATGCAGCTATCTCCTAATTTAGAACTAATCGACAGCAGTAAAATTGGCATAGACCTTAGCTCGAAAAACAAGCTGTTCTGAAAAGTGTTACTTCTACGAGTACATATCACGCGCTGTGAAAGTTTAACTGAATTTTACTTGTGCGATTTCGGATCTTGCAATAGACAGCCAAACTACTGCATATTTTGAGCGAAATATGGTGCTATACGCCTTGTTTCCTAACGCTCGGAGGTACACAGAAACCGCATAGCAGTGGTTATCCATTTTAAGCGCAAGGAGAAAACACTTCTAAATTTTTAAATTCAAGAAAACTTGCTTCTTTTAAAGAAATCTGGAAACGGAAATTTTATAGATACGCGCCTTAATCGTTGAAAGTTCAGCTACATTGAAAGATGAAATTGGGTTTAACGTTTGAAAAAACTGACGACAAAAACCAAACAGAAGAAATACTTGCCGTAACTATTCAGCTTCTTCATTGATTTACTTTTAATATTAAATAGATACTTTAAAATATTTTTTTATAAATAGATTATGCGGTTCGCCTTTCTTTCTCTGCACAAGTCGAACAGTACTCTAAGTCCGACTTCTTAAATACAAGTTTGTTGTAGAAATATCGCTACCATTTGCATGAATGAAAATACGAGCAAAAATCTAAGAAAAAATTAGGATTCCCATTGAAGCAGCGACAACAAGAACTCCAGTGCCGCATAGTATCATTTAAAGTAAAAATGTAATAGTGTGTTTTTATATCATATTAGTGGCAAGGCCTTGTGCGCAACGTAAATGAATACAAAAGTTATATATTTCATAGAAGTTATTGTAGTAATTGCCCAAGAATATGATGTATTTCTGCAGAAGTAATGCTAAAATGCCGAATGCACTTACGGCACAATTCTCCGGTGTCTTCTGTGCAGCAATACACTACGTTATTGCCTCTTCCAATATGAAGTTTACTTCTATTCTCACTTTTTAATTTTAAATAATTACTAAGTCTTCAGATCCAACAGCAATAACATATCTATATTACTTATCAAAACCCACTGCAGTTCATTGCTGGCTTGCTCCGGAGTAAAAATTAGAACTTGAAAATATAAAATGGACGTAAAGTGATGTCAGGTATTCGAAGAAAGTTCAAACCAATATCTCTACTACGTTAGC
Source organism: Trileptium ribeirensis (assembly GCA_030248225.1). Classification (NCBI taxonomy): domain Eukaryota; kingdom Metazoa; phylum Nematoda; class Enoplea; order Enoplida; family Thoracostomopsidae; genus Trileptium; species Trileptium ribeirensis. Next base: position 23,729 of record JASANE010006488.1, on the reverse strand, counting down.
AACGTGAAAACACTTAATAAAAACGCATAATAAATGGTGCAATACTAGATCTTGAAATCCAAATTCGTTCTGACGTAGTATAATGCTAAAAATGTGAAGTCTTTTTTAATATTTTTGTATTCGCTAACAGTCGTTCGCTCGAATTCCGCATGTGAGTCGTCGGAAATCGCTATGTAGCGCTACAGTTGTAGTATTTAGCGACTGCGGTTTTGCTGATAATGAAAATACAGAATAAGAGAAATGTACAATGAGTCTGGTACCAATGACAATCATTTTGGTTAAATTTGAGTAAAGGCCCAACTTCTCGTTCGCTATATACCATATCTTGTGAAAATACAAATTAAGAGAAATGTACAATGAGTCTCGTACCAATGACAATCATTTTCGTTAAATTTGCATAAAGTCACAAATTCTCGTTCGCTATATCCCATATCTGGTGAAATCAAAGATTAAGGGAAATGTACAATGAGTCTCCAACCAATGACAATCATTTTGGTTCAATTTGCATAAAGGCACAACTTCTCGTTCGCTATATCCCATATCTTGAGAAAATATAGATTAAGAGAAATGTACAATGAGTCTCGTACCAATGACAATCATTTTGGTTAAATTTGCATAAAGGCACAACTTATCGTTCGCTACATCCCATATCTTGTGAAAATGCAGATTAAGAGATATGTACAATGAGTCTCGAACCAATGATAATCATTTTGGTTAAATTTGCATAAAGGTACAACTTCTCGTTCGCTATATCCCATATCTTGTGAAAATACAGATTAAGAGAAATGTACAATGAGTCTCGTACCAATGACAATCATTTTGGTTAAATTTGCATAAAGCCAGAACTTCTCGTTCGCTATATCCCATATCTTGTGAAAATGCAGATTAAGAGAAATGTACAATGAGTCTCGAACCAATGACAATCATTTTGGTTAAATTTGCATAAAAGCAAAACTTCTCGTTCGCTATATCCCACATCTTGTGAAAATACAGATTAAGAGAAATGTACAATGAGTCTCGTACCAATGACAATCATTTTGTTTAAATTTGCATAAAGGCACAGCTTCTCGTTCGCTATATCCCATATCTTATGAAAATAAAAAGATTAAGAGAAATGTACAATGAATCTCGTACCAATGACAATCATTTTCGTTAAATTTGCATAAAGTCACAACTCCTCGTTCGTTATATCCCATATCTTGTGAAAATACAGAATAACAGAAATGTACAATGGGTCTCGTACCAATGACAATCATTTTGGTTAAATTTGCATAAAGGCACAACTTCTCGTTCGCTATATCCCATATCCTGACGGTCTTTAGGATCCATTTGAAGTGTCATTGATTGCATCATGTCGTTCACTTTAGATTTTAATATCTGTTCATTTGCCACTGGCTCATTCTGAGTCTGCTGAGTAGAAGTCTAAAACAGTAATTATTCCATCAACATATAACCTTTCGCTTGGTGAATTAATGGGTATTGCATATAATAATCTTGGAGAAGCCTTTTGCCGCAGCAGTTATCTGAATCTGTCACTTTATTGACTAAGTGAATGAGGTTACCAAAGGTTTATGAAGCCAAATCATGATATTTTCCACATTGTTTCCAAATGCCTACCATAAACATGTGATCTTGCACAGCATATTCTACTAAATCCTCAATAAAATTAGACCGCATACACAGCTAAATATTTGTACCAAAATATGCCTCACATATGCTAAAATTTTGTTTATCACCGCCGATTTAGGCAATGGGTAATTGCAAATTTAAAAGTTTGCACTGCTTTAAATAACTTGCTTTGAACATAGTTCTGACACATTGGTATTTCATAGATAGCAGGATTGCGAGGCATAAACAGGATTCTGCAGTTAAGGCCAACTATGTGCTTTTCCAAACAATGAACAAAATCTCAGGCTGCTTAGACACTTGATGAACGCAATATAGATTTCCCGTTAATAACGTCAGATTTCCACAGCGATATGCGCTACGTCGTATCATAACTTATAAAAATCTTTCAATATATTATATCATATCAATATATTTATCGTATAGCTTATATTATCAGTTGTATCTGCATGAATCCATACTAATTAATGAGCGGGAGTACACTCTTTTTCGGTCCAAAATAACCTCAGATTTATCCCTTATGGTTCGCAACTACATAACGCATGAACCTATTCGGCTCGAATTTTCACCATGGAGGAGTATATATACCTATGCTATTAACATCACTGCTTTAACGCTTCTAAATGTAATGAACGAGAAATTTAAAACTATCGTGTTTGCTCAACATTAAACCAAATATCCACATAATCATGTACTGTAGACGTTAACAATGGTTATAGTGAACCTGTTAAAATTTTTACAGTGCATTAGTATTTCTGTGATATAAGATAGTTATCAGGTAAATTTTTGTGGCTCAAAATCCCCTGATTTAAGACTGCATTTGCCAATATCGCGATGCTAGTCAAATAGTTCTATCATAGTCTCGCAGAACTAACTGTTTGAAGACCAAATATAATAACTTAAATGCAAATTTATATATATATATATATAATTTCGGACAGTTTCGCTAGCGAATGTGACTTTTCGAACTACAACTATCCCATAAAATTGCTTTAAAATAAACTTTATTTCCGCAATATCATTTTGTTATATTGCTTCGCTTCGTCACAGCTTATCTGGTTCAAAAACTAGAAAGTTACTCTACGCAAGTGTTGGTGTAAAACAAATCGTACTTTGTTTAGTCCAAGCAATCCCTCGATAAGAGCGTCAGCTTCTTTGGCCTGAAAAAACTTTAAGGTGAGGTTAAGCGATTTGTATATAGATTATATAGTTTAGTACAAGCTGAAAAAGACTATACAGCAAAATTAAAAGTTAAATGGTTTGTAATATTTGCAAAATTAGCTCTAAAATTTATGTCGCGCCGGCTTATTTTTTTGACGAGAAAGGCCTTTGCAATGATGTTGCTGCTAAACACAAGTTACGTAAAGATCACATATACTATAAAATTTGAGTGAAATTGGAGCACTAGAAACACAGTTTGGCGTTAATTTTAGATAAAATAATAAAGTTTACGAAATTGTTACGGTAGATATATACAAATACTTTTATCTAGAGATTTTGAATAAGTTTAGCATCAACATCTGATCAGTTCTTAAGATATAGGAATTGTCACGAAATCTCGTGAATCTCATGTTATATAATGTAAATCTTCAATGCACTGGCGAAATAAATAGCTGTTATGCAACATTGAAACACTGTTTTGGGCATGATGTATGATTTTGTTTAATGAAGTAACTATGGCGTCAATCATTGTCAAGCCTACCAATTCTTACAAAGCAGAACAGCTTACGAGCGGCTTTTGAATTCTCGTGAATCTCATGTTATATAATGTAAATCTTCAATGCACTGGCGAAATAAATAGCTGTATTACAACATTGAAACACTGTTTTGGGCATGATGTATTATTTTATTTAATGAAGTAACTATGGCGTCAATCATTGTCAAGCCTACCAATTCTTACAAAACAGAACAGCTTACGAGCTGCTTTTGAATTTAGGAGAGTGGAACACACAATAAATCAATCATTCTGAGTGAATATTTTGCGCTTTAGTACCTACATTCATTCATAACCAATCTCAGAACTTATTATTGGAATATTGGCCTTTATCTGTATGTATCTGTGGCATTCTTACTGACTGAAAGGTATTTTTGTTATTTTTGCTTTCAAATTTGAATAGCATGGTCATGTGTCCACCTTTATTAACAACAATTTTAACTAAGCCATTTTCGACCAGCTAATGTTTGACAGGAACTAAAGTAAACCAGCAGCAAATACAAACTATAGATAGATAGAAAAGGGCTTACAACTTGTGGTGATAAGCATGAGTAACCGTTTGTGTAATCAATGCATGTGTTGTTTGTAGGACATGGATCGCTTGCACACTCGTCAATGTCTAAAACAGTATATGCGGCGTTGACGCAGTAAAATATACATCACATGGCTGCTTTGTACCAAAAACAATCAATAACATATCTTTTGTTTCTGGTTGTCCGAAAGATATGCATTGATACCAGTCCAGACGTCCGCTGGGATCGCCACTAAGCGTTAAATACAACGGAATTCATTATACACACTTATACATATTTAGCTGCTAAAGACTCAAATATTTCAATTACAGAAGAAGCAGCTCTGAGAGATGTAAATAAATACAGCTTGCTAAGTCTCTTTATGGTTAACATCTAAAAATATTCTGTTGTCAATTATTTTGCTGTGGAGAATAAAAGCTGAGTAAGCTTAGAAAATACATCAACACAACCATGAAGCCATCAACAAATACAATTTACTTAAGTCACAATGTTTTCCAGTCATTCCAGGCATGCATTCACATCTGTAATCGAGATGCTCATCGACACATGTGGCAGTTGGATGACAAGGACGATGGAAACAGTCGTCTGTCGCTAAAAAAAATAAGAATCGTTTGGTAGCTCGCGTCAGTTGTAAAACAGCGTGTCACTATGCTATCCGTTAAAGTTACCACGTCCTGGAACCATGGTGCCATATGATCATTAATGGTAATTAACAACAGCAATTATTTAAAATTGTTTGGAAAGTGACACTATTCACCAGGAAGGCAGCAACAGATGAGATTAGAATACGAGTGGTAGCTACTGATCATTTCAATGTTGCTCTAATTTTGTGGCAAGATGTCGTCCTTGTAGATGGTATTCCCAAATTTCTGAAGAAATATCCAATACTTATCAAAGGGTCTTCGAGGCATGCTGCTCACACTCTTGTAAAGAGAGGGCAAAACCAACCACGTCATAATGAACCATTAAATGCAGTGTCCCTTGGCTTGGGAGGACAGTGAGATAGCCTCATCGGGGTGGCGGTTACCAGTGCGTATACCCAAAATTCTCACCGTCTCCACAAACTTTCCTCAATGATTTCTCAATTTTCCTTTATAATCATAGGACTTTTGGCAATGATTGCAAAAAATAACGTTGCGCCAACCTTATGAGAGCGGAAGGTGGAGGAGTGATGTAGGGGTAGGGCTGAGCGGGGAGAGGGCTGGGTAAATATAAATTGGTTTGACCATTAGCAGTATCTCAGCACCCTTCTATGATCACCTGTGCCTTAAGTACAAGAGTTTGTCTCAGCGTCAAACTATTATACGGGATTTTAAAGTACCCTTGCTAAAACTCATTCACATAAAAGTATTGCGTTTTACTAACAGGAATTGCTACAATATCCTCAGGAGAAGTTTTTACCGCTGAATATAATTATTCCGTAAAAATATTCGTTACTTGACCAATAAGTCTAAAATTTTACAAATAGTCCACCAAAATCTGCTTTAGCAATCGCGTGACAAATAACAAATTCCATGTTGCCTAAGCTAGCGCTGCCTAGTCGTATCAAGATTAGGAATGGTCTTATTTTCAAATGATTCAGGAAACATTTGTTTAATCATTCTTATCTTTTTAACCAATAAGTCTAAAATTTTACAAATAGTCCTCCAAAATCTGCTTTAGCAATCGCGTGACAAATAACAAATTCCATGTTGCTTAAACTAGCGCTGCCTAGTCGTATCAAGATTAGGAATGGTCTTATTTTCAAATGATTCAGGAAACATTTGTTTAATCATTCTTATCTTTTTAACCAATAAGTCTAAAATTTTACAAATAGTCCTCCAAAATCTGCTTTAGCAATCGCGTGACAAATAACAAATTCCATGTTGCCTAAGCTAGCGCTGCCTAGTCGTATCAAGATTAGGAATGGTCTTATTTTCAAATGATTCAGGAAACATTTGTTTAATCATTCTTATCTTTTTAACCAATAAGTCTAAAATTTTACAAATAGTCCACCAAAATCTGCTTTAGCAATCGCGTGACAAATAACAAATTCCATGTTGCTTAAACTAGCGCTGCCTAGTCGTATCAAGATTAGGAATGGTCTTATTTTCAAATGATTCAGGAAACATTTGTTTAATCATTCTTATCTTTTTTATATCTAACTGAAAAAAACTATTGTCTGCCGGCAACTTTTTATAAGCCGTAGTTACCGAAATATTTATAACTTATAGAAACAACTTCTGTTTATTATTTTATAAAATATGTATTTATAAGCAATGTCTGAAGTTTAGTGATGTTTAGGTTCAATGTGCCTTTCAATGTAAAATCCTGATATGCTAAAAATAAGCAAATATAGCTGCTGAACTTTAGTGATGTTTAGAGTTTAATGCTCGTTTCAATGTGATATCCTGATATGCTGGGAAATAAAGCGCAGAGTTTAACGTGGGATATGGATACAGACGCGTTCACATCTTGAAACTTTTGGTGTGAAAAATTTAGCTCAAAATTGGAGTTCGAATTTTCATTAAGTTTTGGTAAGATGTCGGCCTAATTTGACAGTGATTTAAAATTAAAAATTTGGGAATTTTCTGTACAAATGTCTCAACCTATTTGATGTTACAAATGTTCGCAATGTTCGCAATTTAAATTTTAAGATAAAATTATTTCAAGACCCTTTCTTTTCATTCTAGTGGGCCAAAGATAATATGCTACAAAAGTTTGAACAATTTTTGCATTTTCAAATTTACCGAAAACCAAAAAAAAACTGCTTTCAAAATATAAAAAAACGTTTAATCTATTTTTGAGCTAATTTTAGGTAAAAATTTAAAGATGAAACCTTTGCAATAGAAATTAGGGCACGAAGCTTTTGGTCGTATTATACAACACTTCCAAATCCCAAAACGATGTACGATTGTCCATTGAACGCGTTATCACAAACCTAAATTTCATATTATAATCATACTTAGTTTTATATATAATTGCAATATTTATGTAAATAGGACACATTGCAATATATATAATATATAAAAATACAATATATACACCTCTATATTTATGAGGCATTGTCTTGCGCTAAAATATAACTCATAAAACTCACATATGTTACAGTAGATACCATTCCAGCCTGGTGCACAAATGCATCCAAAGCTTCCATCAGCTGATAGTTTAGTGCAATTTGCTTCATTTTGACACAGTTCACTTTCGTCGGTATCACAACTGCGATTGAATGCTATTAAACGTAGTTAAAATATGCTAATAATTGTTATATAAATATTAAATGAAAATGATTTGATATTTTTACCGCGAAAACAACCCATATGTTTCTAACGACATTCCGTGTTAAAATTCAAAATATATTGTGTACACTTAAATTAAATCGACTACTACACTTATGATGACCGTAAAATACAAAGCATATTAGTTGTATATATTGCGGTAAATCAAGTTTTCGTGATTGTTACAGTTTACAGCAGCTATGTCCAGCCGCGTTGGCACTTTTTTCTATTTCGTCATTATAACAGAACGATAATTTTACGCAGGTTTTCAATTATTTACAAAACAGTCGCGACGAATATGAATTCTATCTTTTTAGCTTTAGCTTTTTTAGGACTTTTTAGCTTATTTTGTTGCTCAACCTTTTGACGCTCCTATTCATAAAACTAAACAAGCCATGTGAGGTAATCCGCATTATACCACAAAAACGTAGGATATTGGAAACAGGTATATTTTACTGAATGCCTGGTTCAATTGTCAATTACAGCTTTTAAATATACAGCAACAATTTATTCGCTTTAATCAGTGTATTAAAGAACTAAAACTGATATTTGAAGTTAATCTAAAACTTTTATTTTACAATCAACTGCCAACATATTAGTTTAATGCAAAATACAAATTACAATTACAATACAGTTTATTCTTAAAATTTTAAATATAAATCTTTGTAGGTAATTTTACTTTTGATTTTATTTTTTAGAAGATTTCGTGGTCACTGCGACCTTTCATGAATAAGAGGCACATAACACAGCTATACATGGGCGCAGTAAAGCCATATCAAAAATAACACAATTTCGCCTCTGCTTTTCTTCGACAGTCATTAATTGCATACCTGCAGTAGTTGTGATGGCTGTTGTTGTAGTGACAGTGGTTGTGGTCGGCGCTATAAAACGTATTGCAGTAACACATATGATTGAGATAAACTTTATAACAGCTAATGGTTCGAATAGCTATGATTGTCAAATCAGTATTTGAGGCATTGTGATAACACGAATTTTACGTTGTGACTGATATGACAACAAGCAACGCACAGGATTTTTGGTACGGGTCTAACGCTTTCTTCCTTAAAAGAAATATGTCACAGCAGTTTACAGTTTTAACAAGTTCTGTCGATAAAAATTATCTGCGATATTCGTTCAATGCAATGTACTTTAGTTGCTTTTTTATCTTGCTAATAAAACTATTTCCTTCAGAACAGTCATAGTGTCAAATGTGGCACTTTAGTTTATGACTATTCTCTTCGAGTTAGTCAGTAGCAACATACGTTGTTGCTGACCATGTTGCTCGACCATGACAGATTGCTTTTTGATGGTAGTGAGGATACTGTATGTTACGTGATAAAAAATTTACTAATCCATTTTAAAAGCCAATTTTAAGCTTCCATTTTAAATCTAACTACACTCAAATTACGGAAAAAGCCAATACAGAAATCAAAACTTATATTCCAAAATGGACCTCAGCGCCAAATGATTACAACACGAGGGACTAACCAAAAATAATACAATACAATAACAACATTGGCAAATGCTTTATAATAGAAATTTGGTGAATCCAATACAGCGACATCCGCTGTCGCTGCACCAAAACAAGTTGTAAATTCTACTTCATAGATCATAATTTGGCGTATATTACTAGTTTCACGTGATTCCTCTATGACATAGCGGTGCACAGATTCCGTACCACCGAAAAGACATTATGTAAGGCTAATTATTGAATTCTGTAAATTCTATCTCAATTCAATAGAGCCACACAGATTTTACGTGCGGTGGCTTAAACTATACATGTTTGGAATTCAAATTTTCATTAACACAAAAAATGTGCATATGCACTATTGCATACACTAGTTTACTATATTTGTATATTTCAAATAAATCATAAAGGTGTATTTTCTTAATAGCTACAATTAACAGGTATATTTTGCATGAAAATTAACAGTGCCGAGCCAAGTAACAGAATTAATCACTACAACACAATTCGGTCGACGATTATGCTGAGCATTTCGACGACAACGTCCGAGACTAAAAATTGATCCCATTCTTAATACGTAATAATAACAATGTCACAGAAACATTTTAACCCAAGAGGGTTGAGCAGGTCGGCTGACCTATCAGTTGCCAAGAAACTAATCGTATGAAACATGTGATACATAGTTAGACAAATTTCGAAAACCATATCACTGGCCGACGCTTGTGACAAAATATAATTATGAGCATTAATTTACCCTCATCGCCTACATCGTCTCCTTATTAGGTTGTGATAATTTGTGCGATAATCGTCAACAGTATTGTCAAGAACCGATAGTAGTAGCATATCTTTATGCAAGGTACAAGGCATATCATTATACAGGTCTATGTTTAATTAGACAAGGTGCAATTTTTAGCCTCAGACGTTGACGCTAAGTTTCCAAACAAAAGCGGTGACAGACCTGCGATGCAAGGTAAAGGGTTAACTGCGTTGCGCACTTTGACCCTGTGACGTTGCCAGCATAGTAAGCGCTATGAGCATAGGACTACAAGCTATGCTATACAGTACATTATATATTTTACATCATATTGCTGATAATATCGTTATGTATAGCGTTGTAGAAGTATATACAGTGTGTAATGTATTATGTATCATGCGTAAAAATCTAGTGATTTAAGTATCATCTTGTTCATTTAAAATCATCTTTTTTAGCAGGCTTTATATATAGCTAAGTTATTTTCGTACACATTTCAGTAAGGGCGGTTGACCATACATGCTCATAAAGGGTAAGGGTATTATCCCTCTGTCCGACTCTTCCACCGAGGGCCCGGCTATCCTCGCTGACAGGACAGAATTGCTGCCGGACCCATAGGTGCATTATGCGGCGCCTAAGGTGCCGCACCCAACTCCTCCTCCGCATCCTCCGTCCCTCGTACAACCGCCTCTACTCCACCTAGGCCTCCCCCAGACCGGACTACCTCCTAAGACTTCTGAGCTTGTTCTATCTATAGTGAAAGGCCAAATGTCATTATCGTAAGGATTTGAATCCGCAGGATGTATCCTTAATTCTCCTCGTTTTTCTCCTACAACATTTTACGCTGTTTCCGTGTGTTCTTAATATGGTTGCATAAGCTTTTTTCGCTAATTAGCTGGTGTACCTGATTTCTTTCATAGAAAAACTGATCTTAATCATTCTCTGCCTGCACACTACTAGAAGACAATTACTTTCAGACATAATAATTTGTTGTATATATTTATTTAATCTAACCTTTGCACAGCTCTATTTCATGCGACAATGTGTTATTCGAAACACATGTAATGTTCAGACTGCTTCCATTACTCAGAAACAGACCAGTGCTGCAATTCAACACTATCGTTTCATTTTCATAGATACGTTGTAATTCGATATTTGTATAACCAAGATCGGTTAAATTCGGCAGGTTGCACGATGGGATGGCTATGAAATACAAACATAACTAAAAACTTAAAGCAAACCTGTATCTGTTATATCATTGCTTTTAAATAATTTTTCTTTCCCTTTTAAATTCTTATGATTATAAATTTTAGTTAACAATTTTTAGATTTATACTCTAATGTAGGTCTGAAGTTTCAAATATTTCCACATTACAAGCTGCGTCAGCAAAATTTATTTGAGGAATTTCACAAGTTAACAAACTACTACCGATGCGCTCAAATCCGTATACGTAAATCTTATAAAGCAAGGATTTTTACATGTTACAAGTCGTTTAATTATACAATGTTGCCTAAAGTTCTGGGTTTTGAAGGTAGTTTTCAATTAAATTATATATCTGACGTCAGATGAGAACCCGATAATCAACGCGGATTATGTTATAAGCGTTACAAGTTGTGTTGGCAGCAGCTGGTATGGCTTCATATTCTAAAAATCGATGGTAGCCAGAGTATAAATTACATTACTTTGCTATGAGGATTTATCAAATATATACATTATGTGTATACATAACAAGAAATAATAACAAAACATATAACATAACACTTATATTTCAAACTTAACGTGCATTCACACGTCAAGCTTTCTGCTCGTATCTTTGAATCAGAATTTAATCAATATATGAAATACATTATATTTTTGCATTTTAGGTGAATTTGAACGTGTCAACACTGCTCAAACTTGTTTAGGTTATTTCTTTAATCAATCAATTAAAAGGCATGGAATTTGAAAATTTTTGCGCTCAAAGTTTTAGCTGAAATTTTAAACCATCATGATTTGCCATACTTTACAAGTACATTTATTTTGGTCAGATTTGAGCTCCAAATCTAAGCTGAAAATTTGAACAAAAATTTGACGTATGTGCGCCACTTAAGACGTGTATATGCGTATGGTAGAACAGTTTTGGGATATAGTGATAACAGGCGATGTTTCAGGAAGCTACAATCCAAAGTATATTAGACTTAAACATAGCATTTACAATACAATCGCAGTTTAGATAGGAATATGCCTTTAATTTGCATGAAATTGCACACAAACCCTGTTGTTGTAACTTAGTGATGATGTAGGTGCTATTAGTACTGCCAAGCGTGTATATAACAATACACATTTTTGTGCACTCTAACTTTATTTAGGGTTTGATGACGCGGCCGACTTTGGAACTGCCTTCTCATTTCTGAGATGTGGTTACTAGATATATGTGGGGGCAGCTCGCGTACCCAGTTTTCTGAATGGATGCGCCGTATCCCACTCCAGTTTTACGAGAAGGCGGTTGAATAACTATGTTCATTTAAAAACTTTCCATCTGATATACCCACACTATACCGCGTGGAAGAGTTGCCCCCTCCTAGAAATTTATGGAAGTCGAACTACCCCTCACAAAACTGCACGAGTACCAGAATAAAACTGAGTATTTGTGTATGATGACCCACAGGAATGATCGTTGTATGGCCGAAAACATCCGTATTATCAAACATAAGCACAGACTAGAGGGCAGGGTAATGTTATAACTCTTTTCCAATGCACTCTTGGCACTACTTATAGGCGCGTAGCTTCACAATGAAATGGCATTTCACATACAAGTATTAGACGTAACGTGGATTATCGAGCATTCATAAATTTATACGCAAGGTTATGACAAATTTAATCAAGCAAGCTGTATAACCGCGCTGACAAATCATGAAACACTCAGCATGTTGTAGCATAATATCATCAAAGCAGAGGTCACTTACTCTATAATAACCTGTTTTAAAAAAACTTCAAAAAGTGATTGCAGATATATTGGTTTGAACGTCTTCTAATGCTTATCATCTAAGATTGCCGTTTTTAAAGAAAGGCCTAGTTATGTATGTAATACATCCTGGAGCTATTAAACAAGAGAATGCTAAAAATACTCATAATATCACTAAAATAACGCGATTGTGTTAAAATATAAAGTTAATGACTTACGCATTTTTGTCTTACGCAAACTCACTATGATAGTTAAACTGCCTAATGGTTGTGTTTTAGCTCTGTAACACTTATATGACATAACATAGAGCCGAATACAACCCCGATTAATTTTCAAAAGGTGTTTCCTGCCATAAAGTGTTTTAAATAAATCTTTTAAGCCATCCACCACAAGCTAATATTCTCCATAGTGAGCCTTATGAATTACTGATGAGCTATGTGTACAACTCGTGAAAAACTCGTCGTTCCTTGTGAAAATTTAAGTCAAATCCATCGTCCAATTTTGCGAGCACTAAGCAAATTCTGTTTTCTTCTACCTGTAGAGTGTAGATTCATAGAAAAACGTGATACGCGTAACTAATTTTCTCCAGCAAAAAATCATAAAACTGGAAACATGTCAGATGACAGCTTTTCGAAGTTTAAGAAACTAATTACAAAATTTTGTTGAACAGACTCGCTATTAGATCCTCAAAATCATATTTACACGACACTAAATGCTCCCATTCTCATTGTGAATACGCACTGGCTGCCCTGAAAAGAGGTTGACATATGCTTATTAGATTATAAAGTTAAATGATTATCATTTTGCGTGTATCATAAAATTGAGAGAAAACAAGATCGTGTTGGAATTTTTGTAGTTCAAGACAGAAGGCCCGATTTAAAATCCTGCGGGAAAGTGAAGTCATTTACGTACCTAGACATCGTGGCTTCGGTGACCATTCTATTGGCGGTACACGAGAGCATTGTATCGTTGTGTTTCCTTGTATATAGAAGCCTTGGTTGCAGCTTACTAAGCATATCGCGTAGACGACAAATTCGGGCTGATTGCATATGACCTCTGCATTCGAAATTGCGGGATCATCACATTCCATAATGCAATCTTAAACTACGCTAAAATAATATTAGACCTGAATTCGAAGCATGCAGAGAAACTTTGGGATTTGTGGCTTACCCACTCTGATATAAATCGTTACTTCTGAAGATACAGTTATAATTTTGGCAACATTCAACTTAGTTCATACAAGCTGTTCAGAAATTTCGTTTTGGCCATATAACAAAAAAATTTTACTGCGTTGAGCAAAGCCATTTCCAGCCAAAAATTTTGAAAGCAATTTATCTAGGATGAATGCGTAATATTCGTCTCTGTACGAAAAGCCTTTGCTAGTTTCTGTTTAGTCATATTGACTTCGATTCGTGAAAAAGAACTCTTAAATCGGCATTAAAAATTTAAATCTTTTAACAGTTCAATTCAATATTTTCAGTATCACTTGTGCGAAATTGCAAGTAGGGTGAAATCTCTAATATGTGATATCATATGTGATATCCTCAGATACCTAAGGACGTTGTCTAGTGTCATTTTTAATATTTTTCCGGCGGACCGGTACTCTATTTTGTGGTCAATTTAGTTCAAAATTTCAGCGAATTTAATTTCTTTTTCTTAACTTCTTCTGACACACATATCGCTTACCCAATAGCTGATATTAGATTGACGTTCATCTTACCTCAATGTTATCTAATACTTATAGAACCTTTCACAAAATCCATCAATAAATTAATATATGTTGTGACATCAAGCCTTCAAAACTGCAATAATTGGGTTGCTTAATTCTAAAGTTCGAACTTTTGTTAAAGCTTCAAAATGTAAGCCTTTTTAATATTTTTGACATAACTGAACCTGTCTGTAGGTCGTAAATATAAACCGACATTGTGTTTCAGCACTGACTTGTCATTTGTTATTCCTCCTTAACAGAAATCATTAATCTGTTAAGTCCCAACAACTGAAATTATATATTCATCAAATATTCCTGCTGTAAATTACGCATAATTAAACTACAGTTAATCATCAGGTTTAAAGTTGATTGCCGCCAATTTTTTCGAGCCCATGACTGACAACATCCGTATAATTTTGACATTATTCTGTTCAACTCAAGCTTATCGCTGAACCATAAGACGATGGTGTGTTGACAAATATGTGTGCTATTTAGAAAATGTTAAAGTAGTTACCACAGAAATAACTTTTGCGGCTGCTGAGCATCACCGTCGATCGCAAAGTTACCATGACGCAAATGGTCGTAGTGTTTCAGGTACCGAAAAATACCCAGACTTAAGTGTTTTCTAAAAATATATACCTTAGCAGATCGGAAGTATTATTGTAGCCTTTTAACCAAAAACATTGGCATAAGCACATGTTCAGGTGCTATTCATATAATTTTGTGGTTAATTAACCATTATGCGGTACGTGTTACTTGTGCGAAGGTGAGATTTCGTAACTAGCTGATGCTTTGTATATATGTTGTATCAAACATATAATCAACTAGCTATCCTGTTTGCTACCTTTGGCTTTGGGTTTAGCCCTAAACGTGCGACGCCAACAGTGCAAACGGATTTCCATTCATTTCTGAATATTTTGTGGCTGAAAATATCTAGATGTTTTGCTTTATAGCTAGACGTCAGGATCTGTTAATAGAATTGTGATTTTGTCTTTTTTCTTTTTTTCAAATGGCTTAGTTCGTCTACGCGATTCTTCTAGCATAGAAAATTATTGAAGCAATGCATTCGCAATAAGTGCAGCTTCCGCAAACAGCGCTTAACTGTGCAAAAATCATTTCTATCGATCTGTGTCACACACAAATCATCACTGGATGGGTGTATTTTCGCAATTTTTCAGTCAACAAATAATGTAGTCTAACTGTGCCTCTAGCTTTGTGTTGGCTTAGGCTTAGGTTTTTAACAATGCTTTGGTGTTCAAATTTTCGCAAAACCGATACTAAATTTTTAATTCCACTATTTGGGATCATCTAATGTTTTAGTTTATAGTTATTACTAGATGCACCGGACCGTAAAACTCTTTATATTTCTGTCCGTTCCATAATGGGGTTGTTATGCAATGTTTTGTAAGTACCGCGGTTTTTTGAGCTGTAAGCCAGGCTGTAAAAATATTTTCAAAACAATGTGTTTTTATATTTGACGATGAATGCGGCGCTTGCATGGTCACTTAATAACAGAATCATTGTTTTAAATCTGTTTTCGGCATGTGGTCCATTTTGTGAAATGCTGTAGGGGCTAAAATTATTCAACTTTTGCAAGAAAAATGGTAAAATTTGGAATATTTTAAATTAAAGTTAAGTCGAGAGCATTAAAAGGTCCAGCAGGTTTAGGGATTACTAAATACGACCGAAGTGATTGAAGTTGCGAAGAATCTATCTAGCACGCCTAATCGTAGTGCCTCAAACTCAGAAATATGATATCAAAAATTATAAGCTTTTCTGAAAGTGTGATTTAAAAATTTTGAGTTTTCCCCTTTTGGGTCATCGAAAGAACAAACAAAGGATCTAGCAGTTTTAATTTTTGCTGCAAAAGAGCGAAATATTGTACTTAAAATATTACTAGTGTATTATTGTCTCTTTGTATCTTTGAGATGAATCAGGAAGTTGCAAATAGTGGTTGGTGAATAGTTCTTGGTCGCTGAATCGCCATACTCGCTCCGTTTCCTTAATCACGCGAGTTCTTAACTCATTTATGGCGAAAATCAAGGTTCAAAACTTCCGCTGCAGCGGAAGTTAAGTATATGAATGTTTGATAATGGATAACGCATGAAATAATTTTCGTAGGACATCCTACCAGCTGGCTAAAACTATTCCCGCAACTTCTCATCTGACGATTTTTGAGCTAGGAGCCCTAAACCCGACATACTCCGAAAATTACAGCCGCTGGGCTAAAAAATCTTTTTCACATCAACTGTTAACTCGTCCGCTGCTAGTAGCGAAATCGGCTAAACATATCGATGTCCTGTCAGACTGGCCATTCCATTTGACTCATATTTAAAATCTTATATTTCTTTTAAAATCGCTCTTATAATGTATGTGTTTACATTAAATACTCACCACAATAAGAGCAACTTCTTAGGGTCCACCATTCATGGGCATCCGCCCTGCCGTTGCGAGGCTGTCCGACTGTTGAGCCGGTAAAATCTCTTTTGGTCGGCCGGTAAATTTCTAGCCGGCCGACGGCGACTTCTCAACGGTCGGCCTTTTCATTTCGAAACAGGACATTGCCTAACACTAGAGCCAGCCAACCAGTAATAAGCGTTTTTATGGAAAAAGTTACCCGTTTACCCGTAGGTAATGCTTTTGAAGCACGCTAAATTGTTCAACAATTATGGTCATATGTTCGACAAAAAGCCCGTTATCTTTCGATCTATGACGTTCCCTGTATTACGTCGCGCATAGCCTCAACTGCGGTCAGGTGTTGAAATGGTGCAGATATCCTAAATTTAATAAATTGCAGCGGATAGAACGAGACTAACACTACAAATCGCATCAACACGACAACAATAAGAGTAGACAAAGTGGCTACGAAAATGTCGCTTATAAAGCCCGCAAAAAAGTAGCACTTCTGTGGAGACAAGTTCGGGCTATAGTTTATAACTATTGTATGCTACTTTCTAGACCATTCAATTAATAAAATATCATAAAGGTTGCTCCAGCAGTTGATTACCTTACTCAAAAGTCACGCAGTAGCAGAGGAATAATTAACAGTTGCTATAACCTCGGATAAACCCAACAGTTATAAAAGTATACCGTTTTCGCAAAGGCTTAGATGTGTTGGACCAAACCAATCCCTTTGATAAAAACTTGAAATGTGGTACGATCTTGGTGTTTCAGTAAGCCGTCGTATAAGCGCATGTCCTTTCAGAGTATACGGATAAGGAAAGCTATTCCATGCTACGTTCACGTAGGTTGTTACGTTATCTGCAATTTAGTAATCTGAAAGTAAAGTTTCATTTTGTGCGCTTGTGTAGATATGTTTTAGCTAAGGTATCCCTTCTTCCCCGTAAAAAAATTCTGATTAAATGCATAAATTTATAAATCGTTCACACCGTATAAAGTAGTTGAGTTCAAAAGAGAAAATTCAGCTGAATCATTTCATGGGTTTCGGTTAAGGATTACCTTATGCTGTAACATAAATAGACGTAACTCATGTCGACGATAGGGAGTAGGAGTTTACCTTCCCCTAAGGATCAGAACCATAGTCAGGCTAAATGAACACTCCCTGCGTCCAAGTAAAGATTTTCAAAAATAATGTGAAAATTGTAAAATACTTGAGCAAAATTGGCAAAAAATAAGGAAAATTACTAAAAATTTATTGCAAGATAGCAATAATTCGGAAAATTTTATCAAAATTAGTAAAATTTTTAGTTTATTAAATTAATTCCCCAAGGCTTACTTGCCTAGCCGGATGACCTTCGTTCCCCAGCCGACCATTTGGATGACCTTCGTTCCCCAGCCGACCATTTGCTCTTTAACCCGACAGACCCCCGATACCTATGGGATGGCTCTCAACTCATTACATGATTCAGCTGGCTTTTACATCGTTATGCGTGAGCCCACTTGTGGTCGCACGGCTGTGTTTTTTGTCAAGTTAGTTCACGATTGTAAAACCGATGGACGCGAACAAATCGATTTTTCCTTATGCATGCGTGCACGATTTACCATGAAGCGACTTGTAATATCTGTTCTCGGTAACTATTTTGGGACTAATCATCGCATTTTACTGACCGCGTACCAGATAAATCGCGATTACTAATGGCGTTATTCTCGTACGCTATAATATACAAATAAACCGCGAACATTGCTGTCTCATTCGGAGTGTTATTTGACAAACACGGACAAACGTCCGAAATAAACAAACGTGCGCGAGCGCAAATTCAATTCATACATCGCAGAGCCCATGTACGCGTTCACAAAAATGCGAATACAAATGGCAAAAATGTCAATGTAATTTTTGCGCGAATTATTCGGAAACTTTCGAGCTATATTTCCTGAAAAATATTTCATCATACAGCCTTTGGTCATCAATATTTTCGATATTTTATTTTAAAATTTGCATATCCACTTGATTATATTTCATTTCTGATCGCTAATTCCCGAAAAAAATAAAAAAATTTACGACTTCCATGACTATATCTTTAGTGGCATTGTTGGAACAACTTTCGCCTGTGTTCGCGATTCCCATAAAAATTATCCCTGTTAGCTATGTTTGCTTGTTTTTAATAAAGCATATCTTTCGAAATGTTAGGACATATAAATTCCACTATTTATAAAGAAATACTTAAGAACTATGTGTCGTTTTTGAAAATGCCGTGAAAATTAACATTTTTCCAATTATAGTTTTGTTTCGCAGAGCTCGTATTACTCCATTTGCTTTGGCAGTCGTTGCGTTTATATAATGAAGTTACATAAAGCCGTCAGTAGAAACCTGAGTTTAAAGCACATTTCACGCTTACTCTTTTTGTGAAGATATTTTTGGTTCAACAGTTGAAATCTTACATGCTTTTCTTCCCATTTCAAGTCAACTCACCGGTTTTACTTAACAACGATGATGTTGCTAAACTATTTTCATCGTCATGTGGCATACTGAAGTCGTACACAAAGTCTTTTAATGTGAATTGTGAAGTTGGAGGGTCAAGTTGAGGATACTCTCGTGTCGCACCGAGTATTCTGTATTCTTGACCTTCGGTGTTATACGTTTCCTGAAATGCATTACTACATTCATCGTCATGAGGCATATTGAAGTCGTACATAAAGTTTTTTAATGTGAATTGTGAAGTTGGAGGGTCAAGTTCAGGATACTCTCGTATCGTACCGAGTATTCTGTATTCTTGACCTTCGGTGTTATACGTTTCCTGAAATGCATTACTACATTCATCGTCATGAAGCATATTGAAGTCGTAGACAAAGTTTTTTAATGTGAATTGTGAAGTTGGAGGGTCAAGTTGAGGATACTCTCGTGTCGTACCGAGTATTCTGTATTCTAGACCTTCGGTGTTATACGTTTCCTGAAATGCATTACTACATTCATCGTCATGAGGCATACTGAAGTCGTACACAAATTCTTTTAATGTGAATTGTGAAGTTGGAGGGTCAAATTGAGGATACTCTCGTATCGTACCGAGTATTCTGTATTCTTGACCTTCGGTGTTATACCTTTCCTGAAATGCATTACTACATTCATCGTCATGAGGCATATTGAAGCCGGAGACAAAGTTTTTTAATGTGAATTGTGAAGTTGGATGGTCAAGTTGAGGATACTCTCGTGTCGTACCGAGTATTCTGTATTCTTGACCTTCGGTGTTATACGTTTCCTGAAATGCATTACTACATTCATCGTCATGAGGCACATTGAAGTCGTACATAATTTTTTTAATGTGAATTGTGAAGTTGGAGGGTCAAGTTGAGGATACTCTCGTGTCGTACCGAGTATTCTGTATTCTAGACCTTCGGTGTTATACGTTTCCTGAAATGCATTACTACATTCATCGTCATGAGGCATACTGAAGTCGTACACAAATTCTTTTAATGTGAATTGTGAAGTTGGAGGGTCAAGTTGAGGATACTCTCGTATCGTACCGAGTATTCTGTATTCTTGACCTTCGGTGTTATACCTTTCCTCAAATGCATTACTACATTCATCGTCATGAGGCATACTGAGTCGTACACAAAGTTTTTTAATGTGAATTGTGAAGTTGGAGGGTCAAGTGGAGGATACTCTCGTGTCGCACCGAGTATTCTGTATTCTTGACCTTCGGTGTTATACCTTTCCTAAAATGCATTACTACATTCATCGTCATGAGGCATACTGAAGTCGTACACAAAGTCTTTTAATGTGAATTGTTTAAAAATTCTTAACAATAAGATGCTATGGATGGAAACAGCAATATTCGACTTGATTTTGGTCTTAAACTAGCAGTAGATTAACTAAGGCGCATAGAAAAGGAAACATACAAATAAATCATACATTCGAAAACAGGGGTTCAGTGTGTACCCCCTCATGCCTCGGACCCCACCCCTCCGACACCACGGTCTAATTCCCAATAAAGACGATACCCTGCCACCTAGTGCTTTACACTACCCTTTCCAAATTTAGCACACGGATAATTTTAACAAAAATAGACAAATATTGGTTTAAATTTGCCAAAAATGGGGACATGGGGAGGCCGTCATCTTTGTAGCAGTCTCTAGAAGACCTCCCACAAGGCCCACTACCCCCCGGGTTGGCCTCCCCACCCTGAGATCTCGGGGCGTCAAGATGTATGCAATAAGGGTTCTTAACAATAAGTGCCGATGGTTAAACGCGATATGTGCTAAAATAGTAATATTCGCCTATTCGTTATTGAGTTGTAACCATTATTGCAATAAAATTGCTAAAAATAATATCATCTTGTTTCGCATTCGCCAAGAAAAGTGTGATCTGTCTTTAGCAGAACATTTGCTACTATTGGTTTCTAATTTGGGACGTCTTAGGATGTACCTTGCCGCAGTAGCAAGACTCGTAATCTGTTAATGTTTCATAGCCGACGGTCACCCTTGCCTACACCTCAGAAGAACATGTGTTTGTGTTCAACTTTGAGTTCAGGAATTGGAGGGATCAAACCTACTTTTTGCAGAATTAAGTTTAGTAGTACCGTGGACAAACCCAACAATAATAATATATATTTTCGATAACGGCGCCTTTTTGTTTCTTTACTTCCTAACCTATATTCTTGTTATATGGCCGCATAGCTCAGTCTGTGCAAGACATTTAACCTTGTGTGGTTCGTTAGACCATTTTCCTTGGGCAAAGTGTGCATGTCAGCACGCAGTAATGTACGGTAAGCGGGACGAAACAATTTCTTTTAGTTCGACACCATTGCAATATACAAGCTTTATTTACAGATTTTGGTACATAATTTGAACGTGGAAAATTCGTAAATTTGAGTAGATACTGCCGCTTGCGAGATTATGAAAATTCATGTCGGATACACGGGTATACTGTTAGCTAATCAATTACGCCGGTAATTCAGTCGGGTCGGGTATTCCAGTATCTTAGTAACCGGGTGGCGATTTGCTGCCCGATACCCATGTCTAGTCAACAGTTGGCATTGAAGCTAGAGAAAAAAATAATGGGAATTCTAGCATCTTACTCGCTCATCGATTACATTGCCAAGAGCTTGAACTTCATAGTCGTCGTTTAATCTTGCCAAGTTGCAGCTGAATTCAGAAAAATATATACATTTTCCGGTGGCAGCTTGCGATGTATACATTTCTTTTTCGGAACATTCCTGTTGTTTACCTAAAATAAACAATAAGCCTAATGACGCTCTGACAGGATCACGGTGCTAATGAGGCGAAATAACAAAGCAATAAATAAGAACTGAAAACATTTCTTCTGGTAAATCAATAATGTAAAACATTCATGTGATTATAGCCATACAAATTCAGAACTCAGCGATCTTTTACAGCTACAAGATATCAAAATAAAACCTTTACTAAGTGTACATAAACGTAGTGTTCAAATCAGCAATATTGATACAAATTCTACTGTTGTGATGACGATGGTGATTAATTTTTCATAAATAAAAAGTAATGGTCTCGCAGCTGCGTTTCACATATTTTCAAAGGTAAGATTTCAACATATACTAGGGAAATCTTTGTTATGGACGATCCGGCCCAAGTAACAGCTAAGGTCCTTATATGAAACATAAGCCTAAGTCGGGGGGCTACCGCTCCCCAATCCCCCCGCTCTAAGCTGTTCTTTTTCTAACGTTATAACATACCGCCCATCAGGTTACTTGGGCCAACGATCCAAATAGAAAGTAATTCTTAAGCTTGGGTTTTACTCTTGAACCTGCTAAAAATAGTTTAATTCGATCATAAATTCTGTGATCCTTTTTTCAGTTCTACCGAACATAAATTATTAGCCCAGGTGTAATAATTTTGCGATGTTTGTTTCCAAAGTAATTACAGACCGTGGCATGCTGTATTGTTGAGCAGCAGAAAATTAACAAATGGTTTATCAATTAAGATGCTTGATGAATGAAATTTAGTAAAAATGAAAGTATGCAAATATAGAATTTTGAAAAGCAGTAAGATTTTTTCGCCGCATATTTTTGCTTCAGCCGCCTGAACATGTGCAAGCTGCCGTGTTCTCTAATACAAATCTGATAGTTCATCAGTCAGGCTAGAAATTTTATAGCTCTAGCTGTATTTCAACATCTAGGTACTGTCCATACAACTTTTACCTGATAACTTTGTTTTGGTCAATTTAATTTTATCGATATACATACATGATTGACTTAACCATGCTCAGGATGTACACTTCTTTTTTAACACGAAATTAAATCAAACATCACATTTATCTAATTTAGCTTGACACTATATGGACGGATTTAGCTTACTGTTGAATAAGGTTGGTTTTGGTAATATATTTCTAACAATATTCCTATATATCGCACAAAGTAGTGCTGTACAGAGGTACCTATACATGATGGCGCTTCAAGGTCTCAAGGGGTGTAGCCGTGGTCGGCAGAAAGGGAGAGGTCGTCTCAGGGAGGGCAGAGATCCCCGGGAGAGGTCCTCCAGGAGGTGCTGGATAAATTTGGCGACCCCCACTCTCTCGCTAAAGACCAATTTTTGCCAGTTTTACCCCCATTTTTGCAAATTTTCACACTATTTTTGTCAATATTTGCCGAAATTTTCCGCGCGCCAGCGGATGGGTTGTGAGGGCCCAAGATTACTAGGGTAGGGATATCCTCCAGGGGTAGGTAGAGCAAGACCCCGAGGGTGGGGGCGTGGTGGCATATGAACACTCATTCGGCATGTATGGGCTAGTCATACACCAATATGGCTACGAAAAAACTGTTTTTAGGGCATCTTAGTTTTAGTAATAAAACGGTAAATCGTCAACAAAATCGACTTCACATTACTTACTACACAGTGGAACGCACGGTTGAATCGATCTTTTCTCATAATTAGGACATTGTACTGTTCGTAACTTCGCTCCCGTTGGTTTCGTATAATAACCATCGACGCAGGTAATATTAAGTAAAGTGTCGGTATCAGAAGACCATGCTTGTTGGCTTGCGTTTGCAACAGCGTAAGTGCCACAGTTGGCTAAAATAACTCTATATGTAAAACCATATGAATTTCACAGTGCTGTTCCGGCTTTTTTTGTTCGAAGATTTTTGACCGATATCGATTGTTTTGTGTGCATCAGTATTGGTTGAAATTGCGTTTTTCTGAATAAATGCGTCAAATACATGAAGCAGTACTAATCAATAAATACTTATCGCTGACGACACGCAGCGTATTTGATCTTATATTTTGTAAAAATGTAGCGATTTATGGCATTGTCATTTTGTATCGTCAAGATGTAACAGGGCCGCTTCGGCCCTGTCACGAGC
>JASANE010006486.1:0-23186 GCA_030248225.1 Trileptium ribeirensis | reverse complement strand
ACGTATTGCTGTAAAGACTATATGAGTATAATGTAGATAATAGGTATGATAGTGGTGTGACGTGTATATATCGTATTTTGTGCTGTGTGTATAAAAATCTTAAGATTAGTTGTTTTTGAAAATAGCAAAGTTCTCAACATATTATATCCATAGCAGAAATTCATACAAAACTGGACACGGGGATCGTTTGGCATATGCGGATTTGAAACCAGATGCCATAGGGCATGTTGTAGATTATCCACGCCAAATTTGCCACAACTGGAAAACACGCTGGCAAGTTACGGACCTCATCTCCTCGGCCATTTGTAGCATTAAGAATTTTATAGATTCTTGGAATTATTAAGTTAAGAGATATTTAAAACAATAGTTGTAAAATTTGTGTGTAGGTTATATGCCTATCGGATTTGAAAGTAGTCCCTTGGTGCCTTAACTATTACACTTACATTAGCGGATGTGTAAGTGTATATCTGTTGAATTTTCTTGAAAATCTTAAAATTTGTTTTGAGTTATGTAGTTATTCCGAGAATTTCATAAAAAGGGGTTCTCTAACGCAAAAATTAAAATTTATGTTCGACAGCGAATTTAACATTTCTGAGAATTGGTAACTCGGTTGCCAGCAATTATATTAAAAATGAATGGGTCAGGGAGATTTGAGAACCGGGTTTATTTTGAGTTCTCTGAAATTGAGCTACAAAAATTTATTTAAGCTGTTGCGCAGTTATATCATGGCCTCAGTCGGCCTCAAAAGCTGCGCTGTTAATGTGAGTATATACGGTTTATCCGTTTATGTGTTTCATTATGTATTGTTTGTAATATGTTGTATTATATGGGTGAAATACAAACTCTGTTTATCATAGGTGGTGTAACGAAGTTAGGACCATAGCGGAAAAATATATTAACTGTGAAAAACTCTCATAAATAAATTGCGGGAATATTTGGTGTAGTTCTGTGTAATCTACAGTGGTACTTACACCCCTAGGGCCACGTTGGTTACTACTGTATGTGCTATGAATTTTTCATTTTTTCATGTATTTTTACCGTCGTACGAGTATTTTTAGCTTATAAATAACGATTTAACAGCAGAAATAGTAGTATTTAATATTTAATAAATATTTACATACTATTCAGAAAACATGACTTCAAAGTCAGTAATATCATAGATTTAGTTGATCACGGGGGTCTCGGGCGAGCGAGCGTTGGAGAATTCCGAAATTGGGAGTACACCACTCGGTGATCGACAGCCCGTTATTACCACGTAATAAGGATTTAATACGAAATCGTCTAAAGTTTGTCGGCCGTTAAGAGTTAAAAACAAAAACTATACATCGCAAAATTTTCATCAGTCCGTTTTTCACAAGATTCACTGTTTTAGCTATGGCAATGTGTTAATGAAAATGAAAGTGGAACAAACATCTATGACATCAATCACCTCTCCCATGACACCTGCGGATCCTGAAAAAATTTTGCGAATGAGTAATAAAAATGACCCCTAATTACAATGTTCTTACAATTATCATGGTTTAGTAAAAATCAAGCAGTTTTATTCTTATCATTGGAGGATTGCCGTAAGGGCTGTAGTTTTTGAATATGTGAAAGATAGGAACAATTTCATGGTAATAGACAAGAACAATCATAATATCATATCAAGGCAAAGTACATAAGTATGACCGAGTGTGATACTCATCCGAATTTTTATGGGCTTTTAGTTTTATATGTACTGGACATAAATGTTAAAATTTCTTAGTATGCGTATATACGTAATAACGTTGCAAGGAACTTTTTTAAAAACGATGTTTCATTGTTTTGTATGTACGTATATTTTGTGTATATGAATATTATGTATATGCGTGTACCTGTTAGGTGTTTCAAACCCGGATGCCTTGGCAGAAGCGTTGGGAAACAAAGAGACACTAAATTCAAACCGTACATCAGAACTTCGCTCTATTGGTGGTGCCGGCGCTAGTTTATGTAACTTGGCAAGCAGTACCACCGCAGGAAGCGACGATGCGCCTTTTGTTGTTGAAAAGTTTGCAGAAGCCGTTACGAATAAAGAAAAGTTAGTTTATAATTATTTACCTGCATTGTTTTTGATTGAAAGTGTTCATCCATCTGACAAAAAGCAGTGCCAATTTTTGTTTGGGATTCAAGGCAAGCTAAGATTCAAGGTGGACTTACAGCTGGTAAGCAAGGTTCAGTGACCGATGTCTAAAGCGTTGGTATTATGACGGAGCTGTGTACATGCAACCCAATATAAAGTGTGAATAGTAATAGTGTCACGGTGTTAGTTATATTTCTGTGAAATGCATTACTGAAGATTCAAAATATTATACATTGCATAAGCTAGCAGGAGAAAACTACGTGCATACATAATATGCATGACTGTCTTATTGCGAAGGTATTGAATTCTGAGTGTTGAATTTGTAATTTAGAAAGATGTGCACAGATACCGATTATTGTGCTCGCAATTTGCAAGTACATAGACAATCAAACTGCTCTATGATATGAGACCACGGCACCTACATAATATAGCTCGAGGGGTTGAAGAGTATTACGAAGTTCGTGTATTTTTGACATAATGGGTACAGATTGAAAAACCATTTTTGACCCAACCATGCAGTATATGTAATGGCAATAGGAGCACACCATTTGCAACTACTTAAAGGTTCAATTTCTTTACGATATGAGTCCAAAACACCTACATGTATAGCTCGACGTGTTGAACAGATACTGGCCTGTTCACAGCCCTCTGAACAGTAGGGAGAACTTCGGGGGGGCATCATGTTTGTTCTCGAGGGAAATCTCAAAGTGGCGAGGGATGATTTTTGCTTAAAAATACTAAATATTTCCATATTTTCATGTAGTGTTACTGCCGTGCATGTATTTTCAAGCTATAAAAGGACTTTTTAGCATTGTAAATAGTGGTAATTAATGTGTAAAAAACAATTTGCAAACAAAAAACAATTTTTTAGACATAAAAAATTTTTGAATTTACTTGAACATTGGGGTTTCTGCCGAGTGGGAGGCAGACATAGCGGTAAATCTTACGAACGTGGGTGATTTGGAAGGTGGAGGGAAAGATATGGGGAAAATCTCATGAACATGGGTGATTTGGAAAGTGGGGTCTCCAATGTAAACTGGTCAGAGATATTACTATTTTCTTATATTTTTGGTATCATGGGCCCATTGAAAAACACTTTATGACCCAACCTTATAAAAGTGATGACTGTAACAGCACACCATTTGCAGCTACATAGATGAATGCTTTACAAAGTGAGCCCAAACACACTTATATAGCTTGAGTTGATATACCATTTTCGGAGTATTTTCGTGTATTTTGGGTCCCATGGGGCCACTGAAATACTCTTTTTGACTCACCCCAGCAGCGTAAATGATGAAAATGGCAGTACACTATTTGAAGCATTAGAGAATGAATTGTTCTACAAACTGATACGAAATAAACCTAAATAGCTCCAACGGTTGAAGAGATATTACTATTTTCGTGTATTTTGGATCCCGTGGGACGATTTTAGAACCCGCTTTGACCCAAATACTGGATCCTGAGAGAATCCCGTAGCAAAGCACTATTTACAGACTTATATAGGCTTATTTTTGCTCTACAAAATGAGTCTAACTTGACGCAAATTACCGGTTGTCGACTTACATTAAGTAATGTAATTTTTGGGCTCTTCGGCACCGTTTTCAGTGGTAAGGTGTCGGAATAAGGGGTAAGGCTTCGCACGTAACTAAAGGACACAAATATTGATGTCAAGCTTTCAAATGAACTATTGTGCGAGTCGATCCACCCAGGAAATATGGAGTTATGTATGTTATCCCAAAAACCTAGAAACAGACACCGTCGAAATTTACTACCTAGCCAGTGAGAATTCTTTGCTACGCTAGTTCCACTCACTACACTCAGAATTCAATTATTTGAGTTTATCTAACTTATTGGTTTATTGAAATGATTTCGAGTTATGAATCAAAGTTTAACAACTATCCCAAAAAGTGAAAACTTCAAAATTTTTACAAAGCAAGTTTTTTGCTTGTTGGGGGTTATGTAACTATGGGGTTATAGAGTGATTTATACAAGTTTGTTTCATTCTTTTAACACCATATTGGCTTTCTAATTAATCTTGCGGGACGGTGCCGGAGTGAAATTTGGTAAATTTTTTAACCAAAATAATAAATTTCACCACTTTCCCAGTACACGTACGCAGGTCAGTAGAACATTTCTTTAGGTTTTCATCGTTGCTAAATACGATATAAGCAATTGTATTTGATGGTAACATCAAATAATGCAAGTCTTAGGGGGCTTACTACATAAAAATCATGCATTAAATTATTTTTTCTTAAAAATTGGGATTTTATAAATTTTAAAGGCTTTCGTCTTTTTTGTCCTTGGAAGAAGAAATAAAGAGTCTCCATTCGCTGAAAATTTTGCTAGGGTGCATGAACCAGGGGCCCCCTGTTTCCGAACGGGAGGCGTCCGATTTTGCCAGGAGGCATTTTGCCTAGAGAAAAACGGTTAAAAATCGTGTCAGAAACACTGCCAAAACGCTTTTTATGGAGAGAAAAAGCCATTTTGAAGCAAATTTTGAGAAAATTTGCGAAATTTTTGGCTTCGGAATAGAATTTTAGTACAAATTTTGATCAAATTTTTTGTACTGTGGACCGATTGGAAACAAAAAAATTTCCAAGAGGCGGTGAAACGGGGGAGCCCAAAATTTTGCCAGGGGGCATGAACCGGGAGGCACCTGTTCTGAACCAGGGGGAACCGAAAAATGCCAGCCCCCCACCTTTCCCCCAATTTGGAGAGCCCAACTTCGGTTTTGTCATATGGCTGAAATGACCGTAGCATTACCATTGAAGTATTGCAGGTGTAATCGCTATCATGTGACTTTAAGCGTGCATATGGAGCTATATTTGGAACAACAAAATGGTCAGTAAGCGCAGCGTAGCCACACTCGCTGCGTTCCCGCTCGCTTTTACTAATAATAATAATTTATTGTGCGCTGTAAACTTAGTACAGTTCAGTTGTTAATACAGTTACGGAAGGAAATATTTGCTTTTATCGCTATTTGAAACGCAGAACTTACTGTATTATTTTATACGTGACGAATTATAGCGCGATTGTAAACATACTACTTTAAGAAGAAGCCGAACCGATGACGTGGAAAGAAGAAGTCGAAGTGTTAACGCGGATGACGATGATGACGTCGAAATTGACGATGCCACAAAGGTATGTTGCACCAAAGTATTATTTAGTCATTGTGTAGTGTAGTAGCGTTAAATAGCTGAAAAATGGCGCGTTCCGAAATGAGAAGTTTGTATCACTTGTGCTTGTACTTCAAGATTAATTTTACGATTCCCTGTATTTTTGTCCTTAACTGCACTTTTGTCTATCATGGGGCTAAGTATTACATCAGAAGAAAAGAGTCTTCCCGCTGATCATTCCATCACATTTCACTTCTTCATAATGTATTTATTATATAATGTATCTTTGTAATGCCGGAATTCAGCTTAAGTAAATTTGTTAACTGTATTAATTTAAAATATTTTCCTTTAAAAGTTGGACTTTGATTTTTAGAAACCCGACCGAGAATTATAATTTACACTTATAAATTATGCTTTAACATATATACATTTTATATCAGAGTATTATTCCATAACAAGCGAACCGAGTGGCGACATCCCAACTACCGTCGAGACTCCTTGAAAATTTTAAATTATTGTTAAAATAAATTCCCTAAAACTGTAGTTTTTCAAAAAGATGGACACCAAGACGTGGACTAATAAATTTTTAAGCTGAAATGGAAGAAACCCATGATTCTTGATGAGATTCCAAGAATCTGAAATTTAGGCCTGCAAAGATAGGTTGTTTAGTCTCAGCTTGCCAACAAGTGATATAGAAGCAAAGACTTTTATACCCCCGCCGCGTTAACCGCTACCGTTAATACGTTAAAACTGAAAGTTAGCAACTGGCTTTTCTACGGATCCTCGCGGACTTGGGGGGGAGGAGGCACGAAATAGAAGCCCCTCTTCAAAAAAGGGGGCATAAAATGGGTGACAACTGTAAAACGAACGTTTTTCAAGCATTTTTTGGGGTTAAAAATCCAAAGGAAATGTGTTGAAGCTGCGACAAATGTATGTAAAAATCAACGTGTTTCGACTAATTTTGGGGTTAATAATCGGGAAAATATCTGCGAAAAACTGTAAAAAATGAACGTTTTCTAACATTTTTGGGGCTAAAAATCGCACTGGGGGCTCCAAATTGTTCGGGGGTTGGGGAACGAAATAAGGGCTGGGTTAGATCGGGGAGGAGGATGGGGTAGAGTGAAAAGCCGGGTAAGCTAGTGCAAATTTACAATTTTTATAACGTGAAGCCGTGAAAATAGCGTTTTTCAGTCACAATAGCTCAATATGTCGAGCTAAGAATCTAAGTCTCAAGACCACATCACTTCGCGCCAAGGCAAAAATTTTGAGTTTTCAACGACATTGGTGTCCGACTGTTAAGTCATTAGTGTGTCTTCGAGTTTAGCGCAATTAAATATTGTAAGGCTCAACTTCCACTAGCTGTGGGATCAAGTTTAAATGACACAAGGCCCAACTACCGACGGTACTACTGAATCAGTGAATTTTTGTACTTTATATTAAAGTTTGTTCAAAAGTGTTTGAGTGTTGTTAAAAATAAGCAAATTTTGTTCCATTTCTTTTTGAAGTTCTTTCGAAACACGACGGTCATTTCTCGCTAGTACTGCTTAGAATATTGAGATATTTTTAAAACAAACTCATATCTTAAAGGTAATAGTTAAAGAAATTTAAGCCATGCTATTATAGTATTATTAAAGTTCAGTACGACTACAATATTACTCAGGTTCAGTGCGATTGATTTCATATGTTACTTATACTTTAATGATTTTAACTTCATGTCTCGTGAATTTTCTACTTAGGTTGTCACATTTTTGCGTCACATAGATATTAATGTCTTCACATGACAGTCATTTTTAATGTGCTGTAATCCTTATCTGATTTACTTTGCGTGGCACGAATATTGTAATTAGCAAACAGATAGATACAGTACTCGCCACAATAATTGACCGCTGCTCGCTTGCAATTTCCTCGTCGGAAAATAAAATTTTATTTACAAATTTAACAGTTTTTTGTTCGCTCGTTGCTCGCACGAGTACTGTAGTACAATTTATCAGTATTAAAACGTGACAGATAATAATTTTGATAGTTATTAATATGAAATGTCGAGAGCTTCTATGTTACGCAATTTTTTAGGTACTCAAGAGTGAAGAAGAGATCTATTGTGGATCGCACGCATTTCTAAAAGGCACACAAAGTGCTAACCCTCATAACGATTACTGTCAGCATTTCGTGGACACGGGACAACGGCCACAAAATTTTATACGTGATTCTGGAATTAGTGAACGCTTTGAGGTTTGTCAGCCATTCTATTGAGAACTGCTTCAGAAAATTAATCGACAGGTTACTTTGTTGGTTTTATGTTTGAGTTATAGGTGAGAAATCAGGCCCGAAGCCCACAAAACACACGGGTCCAGGTCGGGCCGGGTTTTGGGCCCGGAATGAAAATCTCGTGCCAGTCAGCACAGTGCCGCCGATTTTCAAAAGGAGCCTACTGTGTGCAATTTTGAAACAAATAAACTGAAACGTTAGTGTATTGATTTTGTGTTTGAATTAGATTGAGAAGTCGGGTCCAAAGTCCCGAAATACATGGGCTCCAGTCGGGCCAGTCATATGTTCGTTCGGGCCGGGTTTTGGGTCAGTAATAAACATTTCGGACCTGACAGGGCAGGGCCGCCGATTTTCAAAAAAGCCCTACGCTCGGCTGTAGAGACGATGATAGTGAAGACAGACACACTAGTACGCGCAGCTAACATAAACGGAACAACTACGGTTAGTTTCACTTTGTGACTATTGCTAGGATCCAAACTTAGCTTCCTGGCCTTCCTTTAACATCGCAGAATAACAATAATACACTGGCAACGGCATGAATGGCAACATGTGGGAACCGTAGGATCTTTATTTCTTCCTCCAGTGACAAAGTTTTGAAATTTATAAATAACTTGTAAGAAAATTTAATTTGCAGCGTCATTTTTTCGTTGCTGGCTCCTAGCGCCTGCATAGTTTGATGCGTACCATGCAATTGCAATTGATTTCATCATATTCAGCAACCAAGAAAATTGAACAAAACAAAGCCTAAACCTCGTAGCGTAATATATATTCAGGTTGTGCTATCATTGATTTGATAAGCCTAATAGCCCAACCTTAGTCTAACTTAAAATCCTTGTATGAGCCTTATACTAAACCTAAGATGTAATCGGAGGTTGCCACTCCGGAACTGTTCTTTTTTAAGGATATAACGTTATGTAGTTGAATTTTACTTTCCCTAAAATCTATTGCCTCATTCGAGCCCTCAACGTATAACTAATTTGAAAAGTGGCAAAATTTGAATAAAATATGAATTTTATGTTTGAAACAATGAAATCAATGTATTTAATGGCTTAAATAACCTTATAAACCATAGATGTCTGAGGTCTATCTGCTAAGTTTTCCCCAATTTCCGCACGCCTTTGACCTACGTGGACAGCTATGCTATAAAACGATTGTTCACACCCAGCAAAAAGAACTCATATTAAAAGTTTTGAAGTTTTAACTTTTTAGGGTATTTTCACACTTTGGCTTATAGTCTGAAATGTATTAGGACATAGTTGCATGTATCGAATGGAGGATTACGTGCCAAGAATTATGACTTGTAATGTTTCGGGACACCAAATGACAAAGACAAGAAGTTTCTAATTCGTGTCGGTTTTGGCATAATCTGAGTAGGAAATCTTTGGAGGAGCGCAAACAAAGCTAGAACGACATTCCATTTTTCATGACGGAAAAATTGGGAAAATTTATGAATCTAATAAACATTTACGCCTGCGAAAACATAAATGGACAGATAATGTTTTTTTAATTTGGCGTCATTCTAGGAACTTCATGTACTACGGTTGCTCTGTTTCAAAAACAAACAAGCATGCACATAGAATACGTAACTAAATGATTGCGTATTGCACACGAATCACTGTTTTAACTCACATTGGTGTGTACTGAGCGTTTTTCATGTATTGTTGTTCGCTGCGAAGATTCTTTGGAAGCTAGGAACAGCTTCGATCTGCCCGTGGCTAATGCACGAGCTCGAAACCGAGCTATCCGGCTGCGACTTATCATACCGCAAAGGTTTCCAGACGCTATACAAATTGTACAATAGTGTGGATATATATGGGAGGATTCATCCAAATTTTGGCAACCTGTTAGATAATCCTTTATCTCGTAATGGTCACTGTTGGTCTTACTTGTGCTTTGATGCATAAAATGGAACAAGTGTTTTATTTGAAGCAGTGTTATGCGCCGCGCTCATCAGGTGTTTCAAAAATTCCGAAGTTATTATTATCCCTTATTTTTAATTGAATTCTGAGTGAGTGAAACGAGCGAAGCGAAGAATTCTCACTGGCCGGAGTGATAAATTTCGACGGTGCCCGTTATGTGGGGTTTTTCGGGAGACACACATAACTCAACTTCGGCTGGGTGCACTGACTCGCGCGATAGCTTATTTTAAAGCTTGACATTTCCGTTTGTTAGGCGCGAAGTCCGATTCCAGTATCTTCTCTCTAAAAAGAGGGGCCAAATAAGCTCGTGTCGGAAGCTGAATGGGCCTGAAGAAATCACGTTACTTACTTACCAAACCGGTGTGGCTATCAGTTAAATTGGGGTCGTTTTGTAGATCAAATAAGTATAATTTCTATAAATCCGTATATATTGCTTTGCTACAAGGTTCTCTTAGAACGTAGGATTTGGGTTAAAATGGGTAATAAAATGGGGCCCATGAAACCCAAAATTCAAGAAAATAGTAATATTTCTTCAAATGGTCGTGCTACGTAGGTGTGTTTGGTTTGCGTCCCATTTTGTAGAGCAAATGATTCACTATATAGCTGCAAATAGTGTGCTGCTAGTGTCATATTTTGCAGCAGGTTATCTCAAAAAGTTTTTCAATGGGCCCATGCGACCCAAAATTACGAAAATCGTAATACCTATTTTAATCGCTGGAGCTATATAAGTGATAAGTGTGTCTAGGCTCACTTTGTAGAGCAATTCATCCAATATATAGTTGCAAATAGGGTGTTGCTATTGTCATATTTTGCTGCAGGGTTATGTCAAAAGGGTTTTTTCAATGGGCCTATGGGACCCAAAATATATGAAAGTGGCAATACCTTTTCAATCGCTAAAGCTGTATAAGGTCTGTTTGGTGTTATTCTGCAGAGCGATTCATCCTTTATATAGTTGCAAATAGTGTGCTACTTTTGTCAATTTTGGTGCAGGGTTGGGTCAAAAAGGGTTTTTGAATGGGTCCATGGTCTCAAAATACACGAAAATGGTAATATTTCATGAACCGCTTGAGCTATGTAGGTGTGTTTGGTCTCATTTTGTAGAGCAATTCATCGCATATGTAGCTACAAATAGTTTGCTGCTATTGTCATTACTTACACTGCAAGGCTGAGTCAAAAAGGCTTTAAGTAGGCCCATGGGACCCAAAATAAATGAAAACAGTAATATCTCTTCAACCGTTTGAGCTATGTATTTGTGATCTCATTTTTAGATCAATTCAGCCACTACGTCCTGAAAATTGCGAGCACAGTAATCGGTATATCTTCTCAACTATTCCAGCGACGTGGCTGATATTCTGTGCCTCGTTTTGTAATTTAATGCTAAATATAGCTATGCATATCTCTAAATTACATATTCAACGCTCAGAAATCGCCACATTGGCGATAAAACAAGCTACTAGTTATTATTACCGTTTATTATTATTAAACAAAATGTATCGAAATTATGCTGAGTATTAATTTTTTCCAAAAAAAATGGATCTTACAGCCAAATCTTCTTTCATAGATAAACACAGTGTTCACAAATTACGACGAGCAGTTTACGAAATTTGTCTAAATCATACCTCTTAGTGGATGAATTGTGTCAACCTTTGATCAAAATATTGTCTTTTTATAAGTCGTACATAACCTTTCAGCATTTGCTACCCCTAGGGCCCTGTTGTTTAAATGATGTCTGATTATGTGCTACTATGTTTATTTTTGTAAAGAAACAGTACCTAGGATTTAGTTTATTTAGATCTTTGTTTAAATGTGAACGTTCTTATTTATACGGCTACAAGGAAGTAGCTGTATTTTGATTTATAGTTTTTTAAGAGTTTTTTCAAAATTGAATACAAGCGGGCTAAGGTTCGGCTAAATGTTTCGGGTTTTAGATAAAAGTTTCTTGTCCAAGAAAAATAGAACTAAAGCTATTATATCACTATAATTTCAATTTTTGGCAATAATTGTAAATTATTTTCCCAGCTCCAATGTACTTACACATGCAAATACGATCTTTTTGCATGGTGTCAAGTTATGGAAAAGAGTAAGGACTACAATCATTTTTTGTTGGTGCATAGCTTCAATTTTAAATTGATTTAACTTTGAAAAAACGATAACTGTAAATAATACAATAAAAGACAGACACAATAACAATTCGATATTCAAAATCAGCAAGAAAAGAATGTTGTTAGACTAATTTATTTAATGAAATCATTGGAATATTTTAAGCATATCAGCTACTTCGGGCTATACAGGCCCGGCCGGAACTGCTCAGATATCATTTAAGTCGAGCTTTACTGCTGTTGAAGATTTCGGGCCGGTCTGGCCCGAAAATTTAGTCGGTCTCACCTCTAATTCGAGTCTCCAATGATTGTTAGCTATACCGCGAAAAAAGTCCTTGGATAAAACAACATTTTCCGTACCCATTCTTAATCATTATAAGAGTTGATAATTGGGATGTTTCTGAATCAAAATTCGTATGGTTTTTTCTAGGAAAACGGGAACAAGAACTTTGCTTCTCCAGAGTGCTGAAATTAGTATACTTTGGAGCAGGATCCGAAGATCCTATCAGTTCAGAATATGGTACAACTAATGGTACCTGATAGTAATTCGCCAGTTCGTTGGGAAGGGGGTAGCACAAGTGAACTAACAAATTCGAAGTTGCTGTACTTGTCAGAGGACTGTCAAATATATTATGTTATTTAAAGGCTGGCTGCAAGTATGTGTATATTAAGAGAAGCGAAATGTCTTAGCAATTTTCAGCTCTATAGGCAAAAAATGCAGAACTTTTCAAAACAGTACAAAATAGCATATTTTTTAGCTCGGCAGAAAAGATTCGCTAATTTTTTAACCGCGAAGGAAAGATTGATATACCAGGAACAATAAGCAGCGGGGAGCCTTTACCTTAAGCCATGACATGGTAGAAAATGGGAAGGTCAAAATACGTGGGCACCCCTTCCTCTATTATGTAGGAAGAAAAGCCAGAAGAATACGTAAGTTGATAACGCGGTGAAATTTCTGTGTTTCACCAAATTTGAAAAATGCTGTAATTAAACACTTTGTAGCTCTACATACACGTGTCAACAAACTGGACAATACAATACAAATAGTGGGAGCTAATATGTTATAGAAGGCCCTAGGTGTATTACTAAATTTTGGCTTCAGTATACAGTCGTATGTTCCTGCACTTGCAAAAAAAAGTTTTTTTACTGGGCACGCCTAAGTAATGCAGAGGTCTGAGAATCCGCCTTGTTTTTTGTAGCGTTAGATGATCGAAGAAATTGTTTACATTTTTGTTATTTGAAAATAATTATAATATACTGTAATCCAAGTTGTTGGCTTTAGTCAAAATAAATAACTAAACAATAAATAAGCTCCTGAAATTTTAATTTCTTACGTTTGAAACATTAAAGCAGCTGATCAGTTTAAAATTAACCCGCCAACTTGGTGTCTGCTGAATGCCTTTCATCTCAGCATCCACATGTTTGTATATACGTTTGTAGTCGACCGTCATTACAAAATGCACGCTGTATTAGGCGGTGTTCTATTCCTTCATCACAACTTTTCTGCTTGTACGTTGTCAAAAGCGGAGCCACAAGTGGCATTTGACAATCGATCATTTTCGCACGAGTGCTACATGCAATTAACAGACCCCGAGGGATGAAACGCAACCTGTCAAATTTAGCTGTTAACACCCATTTCCCCATAACCTACTTCAAAACGTAAACGCGAAACTTAATATATCAGCCTAATACTCAATTTAGTGGCAACAACAGCTGCACTTTGGTAGAGTTGCTGATTATGCATTATGCATTAGTAATTATTTGCTTATAATAATTAATGTATTTTAAAACCGCTGGGTTTATGCACCCACCTAATGCAATTTTAAATGGCATGCATATTGTTTGATGATGGCATATTTACTTGTTAAAGGAATATCCAAAGTTAAAGGAGTTAATAAAGTTAAAAGACAAACTCGTTCAGGATACCGCAACGCCACCGATGTATTGGAAATGTGACTTAATGACGACCGATTTGGCTGAGCTCGGTAAGTATCGAATAACATGAAATAATTTTTCATGCTATGCAATATCACAGATTTTTCAGTAAATTTTAAATGTTAATGCAACGTTTTAGGTATTTTTGCATCAAATTGTTACCGGAAGAACACTGGACTGCCTTTTTCAATGGCTTCAATGGCATTTTTGGCGGGTACTGTATATTGACAAGGGTTATTACAAAAAATTGCACACTTTATTCGGTGCAATAAAAAGTTCATGATGGCCTATTGAGACGAGAATGACAGTTTCTTGTCATAACTATATAATGGCGTTGTGCAAGGTACGATCTATTATGTCTGTATGTCTTGTGGTTCCAGGGTAACCCTCAAGTTTTTGGGCAGGGAATCATGGCATCATGGGAAAAAATTTTTCCGACCCGCCGTTTTGGGATCGTGTTGTCACCGGCAAAACCTGGCAGTGGCTAGGCAACGTTTATTGTTCGTAACATGACCCCCAAAATTTGACCGTCGGAAAAAATTTTCTGTGTGATGCCGATGTATATAGCAAACCTTTCTGTTTTACTATATGCGATGGCACTTTTTAGTTTACATTCCGAAGTTGACGTTTTAGCTAGCCCTCGTATCGTCGTTCAGTGTGTGTTGTCAAAATCCTTCAAAATTGTTGGAATCCAGGTGTTGATACTGGTTCTGAATACAATAATTGGACTAAAACGTTGACATAATAGCATGACTCATCGAAAGTTAGGATTATCCACCCTGGAGTCAGCAGCGTGGACGGAATTCCTTCGCTTTATGCGCGTTATATAGCGGTGGCGAGAAGTATCATGGTTTTTTAAAAAACCACCCTGAACTATTCGTGAAATTAACAAATGCTATGTCATCGTTTTCAGCTATGTGCAGTAGTCAATAATTATTGGTTGTCAACATTAAATTTATGCAAAAAAGAACTTCTATTTATATTCCAGCTGTTTTAGATTTTTTATTGTTAATGATTTTATTAAATTGAATTATTTAATTTTAGAGAATTATTTAATTTTAGATTTTGTTACTTATTTTACGATTAATTTGTCAAGTACTCGCCGCCACTTCAAATTGGTCACATGTTCTTTTGGTCACAATAGCTCTTACAACAACATTGATTGTTTTTTTAGTATATTCTTTACCACAATGTTTTGAGATTTCCAAAACCATAGCAAAAACGGCCATATAATTTCTATAAAAAGTACAAAATTATACAATGAACTACAGGTTATCACCTAAGTTTAAAAATGAATTTAACAAATATTTTTATATATTTATATATAAAATATTTTAAACTTAGGTATGGTAGTTAATAATCTATTTTAAGTAGTAACTCATAAAGCGAGGAGAAACGGTGCGAATATGGCTACTCTGAGCTTGAGCACTTTGTCGTTCCTAATTTAGGCTGTCCCATGATAGCAAATATACTCCGACAATATTTCAGTGGCAACGCTACGATTATTTTTAATCCTATATCAAAACCGAAGAAATCATTTATTTCTTCTTGCAATGACGACAAAGACGAAAAATTTTGCATTTTATAAATTTACAAATTTCATGATATAATTTGAAGACTGATTTTTGCGTTGTAGGGCCCTTAAACTTGTCTTGTTGGATGCAGTGTACAAAAATACGATTGCTTTTATCCCATTCAGCAACCCCGAAAACTATAGCCACGTTCGACTAACTTACATATATCTACAGTACTCGCCAAAAATGGGTGCTGTTGGTTTGATGATCGTACGGTAACTTCAAAATTTTGTTCTAAATGTGTTCGAATTTTGTTCGAGACGTGTTCGAAATTTTGGCGCACTTTTTTAATTTGCTCGAGAGCTGTTCGAGGTTTGTTCGAAAATAATTAAAGTTTATTCGATTTCCGTTCGATGCTCGTTCGTTCGAAAGGTGACACTCATTTCTGGCGAGTATTGTTTGTTGGAAAAAGTGGCGAAAAGTGAGTATTTTTGGTGTCAAAAAAGCAATGAAGCTAACGTGGGGTTAAGTAACCCTATAATCCCATCCTTCACCCTCAACAAACAAAAACTTGCTTTACAAAACTTTTAATATTTTCACTTTTTTGGTGGGTATCTTTAAACTTTGGCTCATAATTCGCAAACAGCAGCTCTGAGAAACACGCATGGCAGCAATGTTGTACTGAGAGCATTTCGCAGCGGAGCCTCTATCTCAAGATTATAGGTCGCGAAAGATATGTACATAGCCGGATGGGGAAATTAAAAAATGTGACCCTTGACACCTATGAGGTCTATTTTGACCCTGAAGATGTGGTCGGCAGGTTTACTCTCTAACGTAAGGGCACAAACAGACTGAATTTTTAATCAAATAAAAAATTGTGAAGATGTATCCATCCGGTGATGAGTTATGATCTCCACAGGCGGACAAAAAACGAAATTTTTACCATTTTTGCCACAAGCAAAGCTAATGGAAACTCCGCTCGCTTCGCCCACCCCATTTCAAATTTTTTGAAAATTTTTATGTTGTTCATTGCGCTTTTATGTTCTGTCCTTAAATTATGTTTATTGGTTTGCCGAAATATTTAGTGAGGTACCAGCTTGCGAGTGCCCGTTATAAGCCACGAAGATCTCATAATGCCAGCTTCTCAATTCTGATAAGCGGCTAGTGGGCTTTATGAAAAGAATTTACTTTGTTCGGCAATATTGATTTAAATTTTGCCTCTTTATGGTTGCTCTACCACTGCTAGAAAGCTTAATCGTTCCTGGTTATTAAAAATAAATTTTTGTTACGTACGATATCGAGCAATGTTAACATAACGTGTTATGTTTTATTAATTTTAGCTTTTATTTATTGATAGATTGTAAATTTGATGTCATTATTATCGAACCGCCACTGGAGGAGTACCAACGTACTGGAGCTAGCATTAAAGACACTTGGTCTTGGGATATGATTCAGCAACTTAATATTCCTGCAATTTCGGATTGGCGCTGTTTTATCTGGATTTGGTGCGGATCGGGTCCTGAAGGTTTGTTAAATTCCGCGTTTATAATGCTATTTCACCTTATTTGCTCCACAGTTCTTGGGGCGAACTTTTCCGTCCTGTTCCATATTTCGTCAGTGCGTACATGTACTGTGTAATCAATACTAACGCAATCACAGTGTTTAATGTATAAAATGTTACGTGGATTATCAGCAGCTACCAGCTATTCTGTCGTTATTATACTGGAATTAACTATTACAAGCACCTGGTTACACATCAAGTTCCCTTGTTTAAATAACTGAGTGATATACATAGGTCGAGGATGGTGGAAGCAAGTTTTCAAAATTAATAATTATACTAGAATTTTGGCGACATGCCAAGTCTATGAATTCGGAGAAATGAGAAACTGTAACGTTAACATACAGTGGAACAACAACTCATTAAAATATATTGCTGTTACGAAACAAAGACGTAACTCATCAAAAATATTTATTAATCTGTTCAATAAGGCATAGATTCAGCAAACTGATATTCAGATATCTTTTACCAACACGAAATGTTCATGATAGTCTGCAGTACTCAAAGCAGCATTGCACTGGAACACGCCAAAATAGCCGTTGGTCACACGTTATTTTTGATTTCAAAGGTTGTCCTAGTCGGGAACACTGAAAAGCTGTGGTTAATGTTCAGGTCATATGGGCGACCACAATACCCAGGAAAGATGTACAGTACGCAGTCAAGTAACTGCGGTGGCCCGCACGAAACATGGATGCTGGAATGAACAACCCCAGAAGTTCCATTATAAAGACCAAGCTCTGTACAAACGTTTTTCGTCAACATCGCCGCTGCATTTTCGCACGGCAAAATCTTTTTTCCCAGATCTCCAGCTTCGTCTGCAGTGACTTTTTTGTCGCCAAAACCTATATGCCTAGTCGCTATTGGTTTTCTGGTCTTCCGGAGCTTTAAAATTTTGCATTGTGCCACGTCTTCACGCTTAGCGTATACCTGGGGAATCCGAGAATTCGCTCGCGTTCTCATTCATTGATTAAATCTAGTCTGTAGTATTTGGAAATCAGACTAGGTAGGCAATTCATGCAATATTTCGAGGAAATGACTATCATTGCTTTGACGCTCAACTTTTGTTAGAACAACTGCCATGTCCACCGTCAGGTAGGCCGCGCGAACATAGTCAGATAGCTTACCACCACCTTTGGCAAAGAACAACGGAGCGGGCAGCATAACTGGATACAGTTGCCTAAAGTCGCCGAAGAAAACCACGCTCTGCCTTCCAAAGACCATGCTGTGTGATTCGGGAAATGCCTACCGTAGCAGCTTGTCAATAGCCCCCAGAAGCCTCCTTCCTATTATAGATACCTCGTTTATGAGATATATCGCTACAATCTTGTGTTCTTACAAATCAGGCAATGCTTGACCCTATAAATCTTGGAAATCATGCGACCGTACAGCTGGAATCCGAAAGGTAGAATGCAATGTTCGCCCTCCAATGTTAAATGAAGCCATGCAGGTTGGTGCCAGCAGCATACACCTGTTTCCGTAATGTGACTTCAGACAGTGGGTGAGAAACGACTTGCCTGTACCTGAGTATCCATACACGATCATACGAACGGCTCCATCAGATTCTGTGATGTGGACGTGAATGCCCTCTTTTGTGATCCATTAAGTTTTACAATTTACATATGTGGAACCCGTATAATGTGTTTTCTCGCTCTATGTTCGCAGCGAATTCCCGCTCAAGTTCAACATCAAAATCCACTGACGATGCCGTCCAGTTGAAGCCAGGATACTCAATCCCACTGCGAATTATTTGCAAACTCACGATACATACGACAAAGCAGATCCCGTCGTCCAGTTCTTCGTCGTTTGGCTGTAGGTCGTCGTCTTCAGCAGCGTGTTCGGGATCTCGTTGCGGCAGTGCATTGACATCCGTTTCCATCTGGTTATGCAACACCCGAGTGCAGCCCAAACATTTTCCACGCATCTGCTGCAGATTCAGACCGTAATGCAACTCTTCTACATTCCTAAATGGCTTGTAGAGGATTAGCGGCTGTAACGCGATTTCTTCGTGCCGCGGATGATTGGGATGTGGCGGAATGTAGGGATGCACACAAGCAATAGCTGGACTGTCTTTAACCCTAAACAGTACTTTGTTGCCTTACTTTTTGGCCGCATAGTTTTGCGTGATTGACTATAACGACTGGTATTTGAGCTCCTGTGGCCGCCTCGTGCACATATCCATTGCATTTGACTTTATCACCTCCTCAGATGCTGCCACATCGACTTGCCCGCTGGTGTTAAGGTGAACAAATGTCCGCGAGCACATGTACAGCGGCAACTTGTTTGCTCGGTCGAGTAATCGCGATTTCCACAGTCTTCATTAAGATCTTCTGAACAACGTTCTTCAATAAGCGTAGACTAATATAACTCTGTACTTCTTGGCTTTTACCGTGGCTCTTCTTTCTTTGCGTATTTCACCACGTATGACATCAGCGTGGCCTTTGAAACTATAACATCGACGTCTCAG
The DNA here is from genome assembly GCA_030248225.1 of Trileptium ribeirensis. NCBI lineage: Eukaryota > Metazoa > Nematoda > Enoplea > Enoplida > Thoracostomopsidae > Trileptium > Trileptium ribeirensis. The sequence continues at coordinate 4,218 of JASANE010006486.1, read as the reverse complement.
TTAGTCACTAAAGCTGTTCGATCCTAGCTCCGCAGCGTCCGTCCTTGGGCGGCATGGTGAAACCGACCCAGCCTGTCGTCTGCGAAACCTTTTACTCTAACAGTTGCTTGACCGCTCGCGAACTCTCTTGGGCGACGTCATTATTGATCTACGTCTGCTTTTAAGCTCTTTCGAGTCATGAAGTCTTTCTACCCTAGATACCGACGACTCAGCGTTAAACCAATGATCCAAGCGCCACTTGCTTCTACCAATTCGAGCCAGTCGGCTTCGAGGTGTTTCCTCGAGTATCCGTTTGTTCACGTTTGCCTTTGACTTTTCTATACGTTGTCGCCGCTCAGGGCTCGTTTCCTGCTCCATCATGGCATCCACAATTCCCCGGTTTCGAATGGTGTGCGCGCGTCTCGTCATCGGTGTTTCCATTTCGTAAGCAGACTTCTTGCGAATTCTGTCGGAGGCCAGGCGTCTCTTCTTGGTGCTTGGTGTTTCTTGCGATTGGCTTGTGACCACTCCTGACTGTATCCGTTTGCGACGTCTTCTATCCTTGGAGACCACGGCGAGGTTACTTGTCGAAATCAGGATTTGAATTTAATAGTCGAATTAAGTTCGAATATTCGTACCGGTATCGCTATTAATGGTCTAAATGCAAGCTGGCAGAGGTAAGACGGCCACAGAGATTTCAAACTTGATCACCGAACGTCACACAATTTTAAACTCAAGGTACAATGTTTAGTCGTCGTTAATACGTATCCCAAGAGGGTTAACTCTCCCTCAGAACTGCTTGGTAGGTTCAGGTAACACCGTAGTAGGCTTGGTAGCCCCGCAGTAGCTCTATCCACACACCAAATTTCATTCGAATCGCTTGAGTGGTTACATAGTTACACCTCGACAAAGTTTGACCAAAATTTTGGAAATTTGGCCATTTGCTAAAGTCGCTCATGCCACATAGGAACACGACCAAAACAGTTTATATGCCCATAAATAAAGATATCAAAATAAATTAAATCGGCTCAAGGGTTGCCGGGTCATTTCACGCTACGATGACCTTTTGGTCGGGGGGGGGGTAAAACTGGATATTTTGGCCAATAGCACGTAAACGTGCAGGGAACTGGTAAAAATGTTATTTGCGCCAGAAGCGTCATTAGTTAGCTAGTTCAAACAAAAAAATTTTCGGCTTCACGCACGCCGTAAGAGGCTGGACATCCACATAAGTCCCAAATTGACAAAAATCGTAATGACTAATTTTACGACCTCTTTTTTTCGGGTAGTGTCGTGGCTCCGTGTTCGAAGTTATGGCCCAAATTCTTTTTTATGCAGGATTAGTCAGGTCTACACAACATTTTTAATTGCACGATTTTCAAATCTACTCCAATCATGGAGAGTGACAGCTGTCGATATGGCATGAACCCCAGTTTTACCCCCCCCCGACCAAATTCCTTTTTTGGTCATTGCTCGTTACTTATGCATGGTACATAAACGTTGTTCATATATCATACCTGTCTCCTGGATGCCTTTTGAAAAAATATTAACCCAGGTGATTGCTGTTACTTACCCCAGCGCTAGGGTCAAAGGATCGATTTTAGCACATTTGATTACCCCCCCCCCCGACCGTTGCTAGTTAGGGGTATGGTGGATCAGTAGAAGTCAATTAATTTGTCTGTTATGGTTCTTTCCAATCATGAAGCGAATGGTGAAACGACCGGAGCTCTATCTCGCGCCCAACCTGTTGATCTCAGGCTTTTACCCACCCCGACCACACTTTTACCCACCCCCGACCACCACCAAAATGTGGAAAAATCGAACATACGATGTTATTTCGAGGAAATTTCACGATTTTGGTTCATAATACATTGTGGCAATACATTTGGACGACATATGTCGCAAAATTATTTTTTTTTAAATTCTAAATTTACCCCCCCGACCATGGTCTCAGGCATGTACACTGGCAGTTGATATGGGCTGCCATTTTGTTCCCTCATAGTGGACATTGTGGTATGGAATATCTTACATACCGTTTTCAAGTTAACTATGCTGGTTAAACACGGTCGAATTGGCCATTTCACATTTTTACCCCCCCACCACCCCGCCAAATTTTACCCCCTCCCCCGACCACAAGCTACTTCCGGTATTCTAACATATCTGGCAAAGGGTATGTTTTGAATTTTTTTGCATAGCACTTCCCCCAGGCTAAACTATCGATATAAATAGCTACCGTTTATGGCCGCTTCGTTTCCATTTAATAATCGGTATAAATCGGCACCCCCGTGTTTTAAAAGTGTTAAATTTGAACCAAGAATAGGCATAAAAAGCTTAATTTTTGATATACGGAGTTCCGCATAACGTCATTTTGACCGCGCTGACGGGCTGCACGAGATACAATCACAAAATCGAGGCTAGATGCAACCTGGAGCATACCAGAGGCCATTTTATGGTACCTTGCGGAGCAGCAGGGAGGTGGTATTTGAGAAGCCATAGCATAAAAACGGTTAAAAAATTTACTATAACGACCTCGAATTACGGATCCTTGATGTTTTTTTGGTCATATGGTGTAAAAATGAAGATAATCGGAGCCAGAAAAGTCATTAGTCATTTTTTCTGGGGCAAAACATCATCGTAGCGTGAAATGACCCTGCCGAGCTATGAGCAAAAATGACCCAAAAATGGCCCATTTTAGCCATGTACCCCTGGGTACTCTCTTCGACCCCCGTGGTGGGACCTGTGTGTCTCGAATCGGAATAAAACCTCATAAAGCACATCTAGAGTATTGTAGCTTTCCTATGAATCCTCACACGTCCATATGGATTTACGTTGAGATAACGAAGTCCTGTTTACAGAGAAAAAATAAACAGACGCCCTTCTTTTTCACCATAGTGCGGTCGAGTGAGAATTTTTCAATTCCGAAGCTAGCGTTTCTCCATTTCCATATTCAGTTACTGCGGCAGTAATGAAGGATACCTGATTTAAGCTGTAGATGTATTCTTTTGTAGCTTTTAATAATATTGTGATGTTGTTAGAACAAATCGAGTAAATCATACTTTGGAAGCATACATAAATTTCTGTAGCAATTTACTCTACTATCACAATAGTAAATTAGATTCAGCTTAGTTTGGCTATTTTTTATCCAATGATAACGTCATACTCATTTACAATGCACTTTATATCACAACAAATTCAATAAAAATTATATGAACAGTGCTTATATGTTTTATGACGGTTTTTAAGTAGAAGAAATAACTCGAAATGCACCAAAATCCATAAAAATAGAATTAAATTCATAATGATTTAGTAATTTTGTTGCATAAATTTTGCGTAGAACTGATTCTAGTACCCGAAACATTGTTATAGAAATTATTGTCTTACAGCGCGCATGACCTGTCTTCTCCAAATCGGCGGGCGGTGCACACATAGGTACATCGAACTTCCCTAGCCACCCCTCCCCCAATTTATGTCCCCAGGTGCCTCCAGTTACTTTCCAGCACTGATAAATACATAATTGCCAATTTTTCTTTACTAAAAATATGCTAATTTTTCACAATTTTGTCTTAAACATCCCTAAATTTTTAAATTTTAGCTTAAATTTTCCCTTGTTACATAATCTAAAATTCCAGCCAATCGTTAAATTCGATCATATATTTGTCGTTTTCTGCCAGTTTTTTGGCTTCTCGCAACTACCAAAGCTAAACCTGAAGGCATGACCTGGGGCCTCCAGTTTGGAACTGTGCGAACCGAAAATACCTGGGACCGATTTGCCGACTTACTGTGGGAGTGCCCCAGTTGAACAGAGTATCAGAAATTATAATATTAGAAAACAAGTTTTAACCCATGTAATACAATTGAAGCGATACATTCAAAATTGGGCCGCCGCTTTAATGATCCGTAAACGCATGACACATATTTAATGTGGTCATACAGCATACTGTTCGAAAACAGAACATTATTTCATGTCGAGTGGCCGGTTACTAACTTATTGGTGTAGGATACGCTACTAAAGAATGAAAATGTGACAATGGTCTCAAGCTTTGATTCTTCGCTGTCACGTGGATATCTAGTACTATATTATCGCGGTGACAGTTTAGTATGATATTATCGCTTTAGTACGAAACACAGGGTTTGGATGGTCAGCGCATGCAAAAATTGGAGCTAAAATCTAAACATTTTCGTCCATTTTGAGAGGAAAAACGTCAGTCGCAAATCTGAGAAACCTACCTGTCATATTTTCGT
>JASANE010006484.1:0-15852 GCA_030248225.1 Trileptium ribeirensis | reverse complement strand
TGGCGCCTTCAGGGAAAGTAGGGTGGTACCTTAGGGAGGCCTCAGGTCAGGAGAAGCAGCCCCTGAACCTCCACTCCGGCAGCATGTATGGTCTTCCCATATTAAATTATTGCGTTTCTAGTGTCGCAACTATTTTATAGACGGTAGCACAAAACTTTCACTTTTGAAATTTAACACTGTCATGCCCGAATTAATTTGTCTATCGTGCAATGTATGACAAAATCAAGCCACCATGACGTACTACCAGCCGGAAACATAATATTTTATCCAACTACTTTATATGCGTTTTTTGGTTACTGATGAAAAGTTGGAAAACATCAGCTTCAGGATTGTTTACACTATGAGTACACCTCAGAATTTATTGTAAAGAGTTGTCGAAAAATTTAGTATATCATATACATGTTTTTTCAATTTGTTCAGATTTCATATACACACAATTATATCAAAATGAAAATACAATGATTATATATATACCGTATATATTTTAATAAACGATTTTAAACAGGGTCGCAAAAATTCAGGAGTGCGTAGTAGTAATCCAACAAATTTTCTCCAGGTTCTCAAATTTTTCTCATAACGTTCCCCAATTTACCAAATTTTGCCTTATAATTTTGGTAAATTTACACACAAATGCTAACGTTTTCCGAGCGCCGGCAAGTGTGGAGCCTCAATGTGGCATACACGGGTCTGACTTTCATTAGATAACGCCTTTTTCCACCGTTGATACCTATATTATATGCAATCGCCTATATATTGTATAATAATAAAATATCAAAAATATATATCCAGTGAAAACAGTAAATATTAAAGTATTATTGATCCTGTCAAATTGCAGTGCTTTTGTTTTTTACTTTTAAATAGCCCACTAAAGTCTAGTTTTAAGGGTAGTCAGCAATTCACCGACTGCTGTGCTGTATAAATTATATGCCATATAATTTTAGGCTAGACCAGTTTTAGTTGGCTCCAAATTCCGCAGTATACACATCATTTGTTAAAATTCGTACTTAATCCATCCGAGTTTTTTATTTGTGATTCCTGCTTGTAAGACCATAATCAGTTCGATTTTGTTGCAATAAAGTATAATTGAATTTTCACTGATTGTGTGGCTTTATATAGTGCACTACTAATGCGGGTTTCACGGAATAATGCGTTCAGAGCGGCGCAAAGCCTTGGTTTTCACAAACAAATGCGCGTGGCTAGCACAAGCGGTTATAACTCCACATAAAGTAGTGGTTTCGGGCGATCAAGTGAGCGTAGAGATTACTGGTACCTAGTTTTTTATAACTAGAAATTAAGCACACAATTTTTCAGTTATGCACGGTAGTCGCACGTGCCTTGTAATTTACGCTTGAAAGACTTGAGAATACAAAATGTTTTGCACATATTATTGCGCGTAACTGCAACACTACGCTCGCTTTCCTACGCATACGTTTTATCTACACATAACGTGGGCATAAAATTTGTTGCACATGTGTAACGCCTATACTTAATATTTAGGCTCATGTCGCCGTTGCAACTACCGTGCGCATAAAAGCGTCCGTTAAAAGTTTGTGCTACTTTGCGAGCACTAATCTGTGAAAGGTGCACAAAATTGTACGCAGACGAAATTTCAGAAACATTGTAAAATCATATAGAAATACATAAAAATATATTAAAATCTCAGTGAACCGCGCCTTGCTACGAAAATTCGTATTTTAACTATGCAATATTATTGGAAGGAAATTCTGCCAAATGACCCTAATCTATGGTTTAAACATACGGAAAATTCAGGAAAGCATAAAACTGGACAGATTATGGGAGCATAACAGTGCAAGGGGGTCACTGCCGTCGTGTCAGAAGTTTACTGTCTTAATCCTTAAAATGGCATTTAAACTCAAATTGGAACAGAACTGTTATAACTTTTGCCAAAATAGGCTAATTATAGATTATTTGACTAATACGTTGTATAGTGCTGATTTTATGAGTGATGGAATATTGGTCTATGTAATTCAGGTGATGGAGAGTTTTAGAGTTTTTTGGATCTCTTTTGATCTCAAATGTTGTTTGTCCCTATGATAAATTTGAGAACAAAGTTGAATCGCTGTATCTTTTTTAAATATTTTCTGATAAAGTTTGCCGCTTCATGCGGCTCAGCATAAGTTCAGACAATCCATGCATGCTGGAACAGGTTAGTTTAAAAAATAAGGATTATATTGCGATATTTCTATGGACGGACACGTAGGAAAATGTTTACACTTGCAGCTACGGTGCAAACCCTCGAAGTCAGGGCAACTACAGCATGCTGCTTTTCTAGGTCTCCTAGCCTTTTTCGTTACGATCAAATGTTCGGTGTCCATAAGACAGAAAACTGACTGCTACATTCCCTAAATGCTACGACAACAAATTATTAGCTTGAACTATTCTGAAACTAATCATAATTAGGTGCGACTTAGCTGTCATTACTATCACCAGAAAACATACTATTGGAAATAAATATGGAGAAGTTGCTTATTACAGAAAGCTATATTCACTAAAATTATAGGTGTCTTATAGGGGAGGGAGGTGTAATGGTTATTTCTTCTAGTGGTATGATCATATATTTACTCTCACCCTGGGGCCGCGAAAAGCCCTCTTCCGAAGAAGCGACGAAAGTTTTTGTAAAAATATTTTAACAATGTTTCTAAAATTTTAGCATCTCTGGCAATATGTTTTTCCGGAGAAATTCTGAGTGTCTCAAAAGGTTGAATATTTACATAAATCTACAAACTCCGGTGTGCCCCCTTTCCAAGCACCCTCCATGCCACCACTGAAACCATTAAGCCGATGGACCTTCGACACATATGCTCCGAATATATACTGATTTTACATTATCAATAGGTCATATCTTTTTCTAGACGCCCTTTAAATTTGCTCAAAACTCAAATTTCAGATATAAATATCCTCAAAACATGGATTGATAACCTTGAACAGAATGATTATCTCTTTACATTATAGAGTTTATTATTTATTAAAATAATACATTTTTGATCAAAACTATTTAAAATTTTACACTTGAAATGTAGTATTTCTAAAATAAATATTATCTAAACGCAACGAGTGTTGGTTTTCTACCAGCCCAGTCCAATCATGGTCGCACGACCACACATTGCATTATGTGTATTGTTTGCTCAATTGTATGTAATTGCCATTATAATTGTGTGCTCGGAGCCTGAAAACTCAAACAATAACACCGAGGTAAAGTTATTATTTTAAAATTATTTGCTCAACCATTAAAAACTGTTGGAATAGATTATTAGACTGAAGGATCCTTGTCGCTGTTAGCTAAATTCATAGTGTTCGAAGCGTCTTAAAAGTAAAAAACGCTGTAGAAAAAATATAATTTTTATTATATTTTTCCGAACACTAATTTTACTCTGAGGAATTGTAATCAGACGTATTGTGTACAAGCCATAGAAAATAAAGATCAGTTGAATGAGACAATAAAAACATAAAGATGTGTCTGATGGGGGAAATCGCTATAAGCTGAATCTGCAGCCAAAATAAATACTATCAATTTAAAATCAATTTACCAACATTGTGTATAATAATTATTTTAATTACCAAGTACTGTTGAGGCCTTAGTACACAAAATTCTAGAAAATATTAGCTTTATAAAAAAGAAGGATAATCCATTATACTATTGTCCAGTAATCGTTCGATTTAGTTGTACATTCTACCACTTTTGGATATGTCCTAGGTGAAAATATGGCGTCGACGGTTCAACCAAATTGCAATTCGTTTCTGGATTATATATCGGTGGCTAATATATAATGGCAAATTTAATTAGACACCAAGATTTCATCATTTCGTAATACATTTAATTTTTATTTTGATATTCGACCGGAATTATTAATAGGTCCAATTTTTGGGGTAGTTAGGATTTCGTCCACTGAGGCTCTTGTAAAGGAATAACATTTTGATGCGTGCAGTTAGTGGCCAGTTTATGCATATAGTTCCTACCACTGCATGCAAATTGTGGCAAGTGAACGACGATATATACGCCTAACGTGCAGTAGTTTTCTCAACATTTGCATAATGATTGCAATGGTAGCGACTATGTTAACATTATGAATGCAATAGTAGCGACCAAATCTACACTTCGTGCGCAATCATAACAGTAATTACATAGTTCGTGTAACTGTAACTACCATTTATATTTCGTATATTATATTTTACACACGAAGTATGGATATGGAAACAATTACTGCACACCCGAAGAAAATATAGTTGTTATCATTGAGCATAAAATATAGGTATTGTCGTTACCATTGCGCCCACAACGTTGACATAGTCACTGCCATTACACTTGCAATGTAGCTATGGTCACTACCATTGCACATGTATTGTATATATAGTCGTTCACTGTCCACATTTCGCATGCAATGGTTGCAACCATATAATTAAACTGGGCAATAGCTACACGCATCTGAATGTGATTCCTGCATTAGTATGAATGTTTGCACAATTTACAATTATACTCTAACTTTTGATTACTAAAATTTACATCAACATGAAGCATTTATCAGGCTATTTTAAATTTTCTACTCGTCAAAACCAATACGAAATTTATACATTTAGTCAGCCTCTTTTGCATGTTTACATTTAACTAGTCATAATTTTTGACCTGAGCGACTAATAAAGAATTTGACATCGCTGAGAAAGCAAAATCGTGTAATTTCATAAACAATTTTGGCGAAATCTTGCAATTCAGTGATTAAATTAAGATTGCACCAAAATTCAATGCAAAACGATCCTACATAAAACTCAATACTAAATGATCTGAGAAATCGATTCCGACTATAGAACATTTCATGTCCTAAACAAAAAACACGATGAATCAAGTTGGTTGGAGACGGCTTGTTCTTATGAATTTCATTTTTAATAAAAGTTGTGGCCTTACGCAGCAAATTTCACGAATCAATCCGATATTATAGTTAAACTTATTCTTCATGACTAAATATTTCGGCAATTTTAGCAAAAACATCACTCACACATACCTTACCCAAAGGTGGATACTGCACAGCTGCCTGAGGCTAACCTAAAATTTTTATATCTACGAATGGACTCGGGGTTTTAGATCGATTGCTTCAATCCCAGATATCAATGGAATACAATCCCAGTTAGATACAATCCCAGATATCAATGGAATGCCATTCCATATCGGTGCCAATATCAGACATCAGTGGAATACAATCGCAGTTGAGTACAATCCCAGATATCAATGAAATTCAATGTACATGGGTAAAATTTCAGATACCACTGTAGCTATCATAAAATTGTACGGTCAAATCAACTTGACGGCAAATACAACGTAGACAAATACAACACATTGTTACCAGATAAATGGTTGACAAATATAATCAATGATAATTACAATTTTTTAATATTGAACACTCAACGCATAAAATAAAAATGATTTAGTAAAATCTGATATAGAATTTAAAAGTACTAGAGAAAAGCAATATGGTGGCGAGACAATATCGGTAAAATATTTAATATACCCAAATAAACCAACTGTGGTAATTGATTGCCTAAAGCATAGAGAAAGAAATTTTTATAACGAAAAATTTGACTTCTCATAGCTCCCAATGACTCTTTTGATATATGTAGCTTCTATTACTGACAGATAGCTTGACTTTTTGTCAAAAAACTATCATGTCTTCATGAAATTTTAAAGATCATCAGGAAATAAACTTCGTGAAAATTTAATTAAACTTGTGTAAAATATTTTTATTCATTTTAGGTATTATTATCGAAAACCAAGAGACTCGTGAATAAATTGGAAACTATTCAAACGCGTTCGAACATCGCTGCAATCGAAACTGAATCATTGCTGGCATTTCGATTACGAAACGAGCCTGCAATACTGCACTGAATAAACAGTTTTTTTGCTTTCGAAACCTGAACGCCGAAAAATTCACAAAACTGAACCACAGTTTTTTCCAAACATGTTGATGCATCCGAGGTTCCAGGGTGGAGGGCAGCCGCTGTAGGCGACTGGAAGCTCATCTCACGGGATATACCCGACGTCGGCGAGGGTCGATGTCATCTCAGGGTGTAGGGTAGCCAGCGTCGGTAGACCGGGGACGGGGAGTGGCCTCAAGATACCGCGAAATGTTCCTATAAGCTCGGTGCTTGTGGCGCCTTCAGGGAAAGTAGGGTGGTACCTTGGGGAGGACAGAGGTCATCTGGGAGGGCCTCAGGAGAAGCAGCCCCTGAACCTCCACTCCGGCAGCATGTATAGTCTTCCCATATTAAATTATTGCGTTTCGAGTGTCGCAACTATTTTATAGATGGTAGTACAGAACTTTCACTTTTGAAATTTAACACTGTCATGCCCGAATTAATTTGTCTATCGTGCAATGTATGACAAAATCAAGCCAGCATGACGTACTACCAGTCGGAAACTCAATATTTTATCCAACTACTTTATATGCGTTTGTTGGTTACTGATGAAAAGTTGGAAAACGTCAGCTGCAGGATTGTTTACAGTATGAGTACACCTCAGAATTGTAAAGAGTTGTCGAAAAATTTAGTATATCATGTACATGTTTTTTTAATTTGTTCAGATTCATATATACACAATTTTATCAAAATGAAAATACAATGATTATATATATACCGTATATATTTTAATAAACGGTTTTAAACACAGGGTGTCCAAGTAAAAAATTCAAGGAACGGCGCAGGTAGTAATCCAACAAATTTTCTCCAGGTTCTCAAATTTTTCTCATAACATTCCCCATTTTACAAAGTTTTGCCTTATAATTTCGCTAAATTTACACACAAATGCTAACGTTTTCCGAGCGCCAGGAAGTGCGGAGCCTCAATATGGCATACACGGATCTGACTTTCATTAGATAACGCCTTTCTCCACCGTTGATACCTATATTATATGCAATCGACTATATATTGTATAATAATAAAATATCAAAAATATATATCCAGTGAAAACAGTAAATATTAAAGTATTATTGATACGGTCAAATTGCAGTGCTTTTGTTTTTTACTTTAAAATAGCCCACTAAAGTCTAGTTTTAAGGGTAGTCAGCAATTCACCGACTGCTGTGCTGTATAAATTATATGCCATATAATTTTAGGCTAGACCAGTTTTAGTTGGCTCCAAATTCCGCAGTATACACATCATTTGTTAAAATTCGTACTTAATCCATCCGAGTTTCTTATTTGTGATTCCTGCTTGTAAGCCATAATCAGTTCGATTTTGTTGCAATAAAGTATAATTGAATTTTCACTAATTGTGTGGCTTTATATAGTGCACTACTAATGTGGGTTTCATGGAATAATGCGTTCAGAGCGGCGCAAAACCTTGGTTTTCACAAACAAATGCGCGTGGCTAGCACAAGCGGTTATAACTCCACATAAAGTAGTGGTTTCGGGCGATCAAGTGAGCGTAGAGATTACTGGCACCTAGTTTTTTATAACTAAAAATTAAGCACATAGGTTTTCAGTTATGCACGGTAGTCGCACGTGGCTTGTAATTTACGCTTGAAAGACTTGAGAATACAAAATGTTTTGCACATATTATTGCGCGTAACTGCAACACTACGCTCGCTTTCCTACGCATACGTTTTATCTACACATAACGTGGGCATAAAATTTGTTGCACATGTGTAACGCCTATACTTAATATTTAGGCTCATGTCGCCGTTGCAACTACCGTGCGCATAAAAGCGTCCGTTAAAAGTTTGTGCTACTTTGCGAGCACTAATCTGTGAAAGGTGCACAAAATTGTACGCAGACGAAATTTCAGAAACATTGTAAAATCATATAGAAATACATAAAAATATATTAAAATCTCAGTGAACCGCGCCTTGCTACGAAAATTCATATTTTAACTATGCAATAGTATTGGAAGGAAATTCTGCCAAATGACCGTAATCTACGGTTTAAACATACGGAAAATTCAGGAAAGCATAAAACTGGACAGATTATGGGAGCATAACAGTGGAAGGGGTCACTGGCGTCGTGTCAGAAGTTTACTGTCTTAATGCTAAAAATGGGATTTAAACTCAAATTGGAACAGAACTGTTATAAATTTTGCCAAAATAGGCTAATTATAGATTATTTGACTAGTACGTTGTATAGTGCTGATTTTATGAGTGATGGAATATTGGTCTATGTTATGCGGCGTTTACGTTATAATTCGCCCAACATGTGGAAGTTTTGTCTACCACTGGTATGTCTGCCACCATGAAGGATATGGTCTCTGATACACTATAGTGTGTTGGACAGTGTTTTGTGATAGTATACATAGCTAGTCTTATATATTTCGGGTGATGGTGTAGGCTACACTATTTAATTTTTTTGAATATGTACGGTGCTGGCGACACCATATTATTTTTACTATGTTTGGTTTACCACCCTCTGCGTTTCACAATAGTGTTTTCAACGCCATGAAGGTTAACGATTTTGTTTAAAGAAAACTTATATTACAAATATATGTTTGGATGATCGATTCTTTAAAATACGGCAAAAACAACGCTCTGGCTTTTATGTCGTACATGAGTACAAGCATGGGTTTAGGGAGCTACCCCTCTGAGGCCTTAGACCTTCCCCCCGAGGCTCTGGTCTATTCCTGAAGGTGCAATTATGCCCCTGAAGATCCGCGCTTTACCCGAAATTCAATGCGACGATAAGGTTAAAAAATTTCGAAACGGCTTTTCAAAATATTTTGATATCTACTGGAAATTCTGACTACAATCTGCGTTACCTTTAATGTAGGGGCTATAATCGCGGAAAACATTTCTGTTTTTCAATTCTGAGTTATACCTCCTTACCGAATGTTGAATTTCCTATCTTGTGCAATATAGCACAATCTAAGGAACAGTATAAACAATTATTAATGGTATTACCTACACCATCGAAAAAATACTATTACTGCATTTGGTCGCATACACCGTTAATAAAATGTTGTAGCTAGGCTAGCTACCGTACTTAACTTGATGGTGCCCCGTACACCATCACTTTGTTAATACTGCGTTGGTATACGCAGTATACTATTACATAGTGTGCTCTAGGCTAATGGTAGACAAAACTTCCACACGCCGGGCAACTTTTAACGTAAACGCCGCATAATTCATGTGATGGAGAGTTTTAGAGTTTGTTGGATCTCTTTTGATCTCAAATGTTTTTTTGTCCCTATGATAAATTTGAGGACAAATTTTGTGTGGCGGAGGGGGTAATGCAACGATGTATTACCGTGGAAACGTAAATGTAGTTGCGTCATCGTTTCGTTTATATAGTGTGTTGTTTACTCGTGTGTATTGTAGAACATGCATATAGTATACAAACACGTGTTAATTTATTTACTGTTTGTGGTTGTAAGAATTGTATGAGTATGACATAGAAAATATGTATAATAGTGGTGTGACGTGCGTATATTATATCTTATGCCGTGTGTATAAAAATCTTAAAAGATTTTTTGTTTTGAAAATAGCAAAGCTCTCAGCATATTGTATCCATAGCAGAAATTCATACAAAACTGGGCAGGGGGATGGTTTTTGGCATAGGCGGATTTTGACGCCAAATGCCATTGGGCACGCTGTAGACCATTCATACCAAATTTGAGCACAATTGACATATCCGTTAAGGAGTTACGGACATCATCCCCTCGGTCATTTCTGTTAATAAGAATCTATTTATTCTTGAAAATTATAACTTTAAGAGAGTTTAAAATAATATAGAATTTTACAATTTGTGTGCCGTAGCTATAGTTTGCTTACTTATCGGATTTGAGTGTAAGCCTTGGTGCCCTAACCATTGCACTTACATTAGCCGATTATGTAAGTGTATTGCTGCTTAATTTTTTGTAAAATCTTAAAATTTGTTATGAGTTAGGGATTCCAAGAATTTCATAAAAAGGGGTTCTCTAACGCAAAAATTAAAATTTATGTTAGAGAGCGAATTTTACAATTCTAAGAATTCACAACCCGGTTGGTAACCATTATATTAAAAATTAACGGGTTAGAGAGATTTCAGAACTAGGTTTCTTTTGGGTTCCAAGAAATAGGGCTTAGAAAAGTTATTTAAGCGGTTGCGCAATTAGATCATGGCCTCTGTCGGACTCAGAAGCTGTGCAATCAAGGTGAGTACAATTCAGCCGTTTATTTATTTTATTGTGTGTAGAGTTTGTAGTTTGTTATAGTGTGTGAAATAAACTGTCTGAATTATTAGTGTTACAAGTTAAGGCCTTAGGAATAAGCTCGTAAAATAAATAGTCCGTGGTGCTCCCATTGGGGAATAATGTAGTAACCAACTGTTAATTCGTGTGTAATCTACGGTGGGACTAAACACTCCTAGGACCACGTAGGCTACATATCTACCAGTCCAGTATACGGTCAGTGGAAAAGAGTATTTTGTGTATTATTACTGGCAGAAGTGCATGTATGTACTTATATATTTTTAGTATCATTATTATCTAATAACGGTGGAGTATTGATCTTCAATTTTCGGTATTGATCGGTGATTTTTGACATTACTACCAAAAACATGAATCGCCGTAACTTTGTTGCGCTTCGGTATAATTGGTTCTGGTTTATATAAAATGTTGCATCAGAAAATAGAATTTTATGGTTTATTGGTCACCGGCTGCAAGTCGTTTAGTGAACTTTCCGAAAAAGAAAAAGAGTACAGCAGCCATGATTAGCCAACAACTTATTGAATCACAAGGAGGCTGTCAGGAGCTCTACCACCAGCCATTTATGCAGGTTTCACAGAATAGTGAGTGAAAAAAGTGGGCAGGTTTGTCTTTAACAGCCGTTTGCAAGAGACTAAAATCTCTAACGGATGGCTATATGATATTTAAGTTTCTTAAAAACGGCTTTCGTAGCATTATATTAAGCGTTTTGTTAAATATAGTAAAGTGAGCGCCTACGTCCTTGATCTAGCATGTTGTACTTTCTTCCTTACAGAATGGTCAGTTAACCGACGTGTGTTACTTGCCAGTTATATACTTATTTTATCAATATGTTTTCTGTTTCTTGTTGGTCGCACACACCATTCTCTGTGTCCGGTATTGCGAATTATTTTCCACCATGGTATTTTTCCCTTTACCTGCTGTGGTATTTCCTCCCCGTTTGTATTTTTTCTACTCCGTAATATATTTGGCTGTGGTATTTTCCTGTGCAATTTCCTTCTCGTGGTATTTTCCCGTCATTGTTTATTTTCACTGATTCCGCATTGTTAAAAGCACTAAAGCAAATCTGATGTTTTGAACACTATATTTCCGTCAAAATCATTTGAACTCGTTGATTTTTTCGCTGCATTCGTAAAGGATAGCTTTTCAGTTTATAATTGATGAGACAATCATAGTGATGGATTCGCATCTTGTCCATATTGTAAGTGATTTCTTCAAGGTCTTTCTTTAGCGCCATGCTGAAATCAAACGCGATTGCAAAGACACGGTAATCCAGACCGAGATCGCTCCTGCCGCACAGACAGTATGTAAACGCTTATAGGGCTTGGACCACACAGTAGCCTTACCTGGTCCTGAACAGACGGCGCGATTACATTGTTAAATCGGCTGTGAGCCAGATAGACTATGCCCACAATATTGCCGCTTGCGACCTAATGATAAACCCCAGTATGGTGAAGCTGTATAAGACCATCTTCTCCCCGTGAAATGACGACTGACATACAAGCAAGTCTGAAACCGAGTCCCAATTTTGGCACAAATGGTGTTGGGTTCAGTCAATAACGGTGTCGTCAAGATCTATGTCAGACAGTATAAAGTCTTTGTACCTGCTTACATCTTGCGGCTTTGGGACATTTTCCAAAACTACAAATCCAGCATCCCTACTTTGCTTAGTAATCATACCAGGCTCTCTCCAAGCTTTCAATCGACTGACTGAGACGTGCAAGGACGAACAATTTGTAGTGTCGATAGTAAATATTGATTTTCCAACATCATTCCCGGTATAAGGGCCTTGCCGTCTGATTTGAATCTTACCGCCTTGCCGAGTGACCTTTCGACTGTTCTTCAGCAGTATTTTATCTCCAGCGATGAAACATGCCCCCTGGCGTTTGGAGTCATAAGCTTTTTTCTGCAATTCCTGAGACTTTCCTACTAAAAATGCATCTTTCCTCAGCCTGGTGTCATTGTCTTGTATTTCCGAGACTCGCTGAGTTTGGGATTTTTTAAAATATCTGTCTCTATAATATGAGTTGAAGCCGTCCCAATGTCTAGCTCAATCGGCAACCTTGGCTTTGTACCGTACATGAGTAGAAAAGGTGGAGACATTGTCGATGAATGCTTTTTTGTGCGATGGGAAAAAGCTACATTTGTGCTTCTCATTCCACTGTGTTATATCACCCTTGCAAACTTTCATGAGCTGAGTCTCCATAGTCTAATTGAAACGTTCTGTAAATCCTTGCGATTGCGGGCGATACGCTGTTGGAACTGCGCGTCCGATGTGCAGGGATTTAGCTCTGCATTCATGTTGCTGCATAACTCAGATCCCTGATCCATCAGCAGAATTTCTATGACGCAGTAGCGATATGACAGATCAAGGACACACTGGCAAATTGTTTAAGCAGTTTTCGCTTTAATAGCCCACAATTTAGGCCACTTGGATAAATATTGAGTAGCGAGGCAAATATACTTGTTACCTTTTTTGTTTTGAACAGAGGCCCGATTAGGTCTATAGACCATCGCTGAAACAGCTTTGGTGATACTTTTATAAGATGATGTAATGTACATGGGGTTTATTGCAAGAACTAGGCTTCTGACACACTCTGCATTCAGCAACGAATTTCGTCACATCGTGCCACATGCCTTTCCAACAATACCTTTAGTCCTGGTATCATCGTCGCATTTGCGTTTGTACCGAAATGGCAACATTAAAATTGTAGCTACGTTAATCTTTGCAAGTGAAACAAAGACTTGAACTATTAGTATGAAACCAATATTAAAAACATATAAACAGCATCATATTGTAATCGGCAACTGTAACTCAGTAACATGTAACCTGTACCATGAAAAAATTCAAAACGTATGCTATTTCCAATGAAAAATCGGAATAAACAT
This sequence comes from Trileptium ribeirensis, assembly GCA_030248225.1. Lineage (NCBI taxonomy): Eukaryota > Metazoa > Nematoda > Enoplea > Enoplida > Thoracostomopsidae > Trileptium > Trileptium ribeirensis. The sequence continues at coordinate 2,789 of JASANE010006484.1, read as the reverse complement.
GAGAAGGAACGCAAATCTACACAAGGTTATATATACCAAACACTACGCTAACTTGATCGTTAAGTTGTTCATGAGTTTTTCCACCGCATCAAAAACTCTCAAGTGTTAAAGAATATAAGGTTAGCCAATGTACTTTTTCTCGTACGCAAAATAAAATCATAAAAACCAGATTCAAACGTTTGACCCGGTTAATCAAAAGGATTAAAACATATGCTAACCTCCAGTGCTATCTTGTGAGTGCAGCGGCATGATTATTCTGTCGCGCTCAGCGGTTCCGCGGACAACGCGCTGCTTGCGGCGATCTTTTCCCACGTGGAACAGGATATTTTCATCGCCACTGGCATCAAGTTGAAACACACGGCACTGTGCTCGGAAGACCCGCTAGGTGTTTTTGGTATCACAGCGGCTCAGATAATTAACTTTCTTTGGTTACCGGAGGTAGTTATACAAATTTCCTGATAATAGGAAGGATTCATAATCTTAATAATCTGAAATCAGTGATTTAATAGCCAATGACAGGAAAAAATACCACGGGGAAGAAATAGTACGGGAAAAATACCACATCCGTCTATCTTGCGGTCGATCGGGAGGGCGAAAATACCACAGGGGAAAAATACCACGTGGAAAAATAATCCGCGACACCGGCTGACTTCATTGGTGGTTCGCGATGTTCCTGTCAGGCATGCCACAGAGGACTAGCCTTCGGACCCTGGATATTTGTGTTTAGGATATGGTAGAATTGCCCGAGACTTGTTGTCCTATGCAAGGGTTTTCCACGGTCAACCAAAAAGTAGTAGTTTTTTTAGAATAGGCGTTTAATTTAGGAAGTGTTAGTACTTCGTGTCTCATTAACATCCTTGTATAAAACATAAAGCTCACGTTTTTCCACGAGTGCTGCCCTTAATAGAACAAGTCTAGAGGGCCTTGCCGTTAGATGAGATGTTGCTGAGACGCTGCTTAGTGATGGTGGTCTTTTGGGATCTTAGAAAGTGCCGCATCATCGGTGAAAGTCGTCGGGCCGGCCAAAGAAAATATAAACAGTCAAATTTCGATGCACGCGTATTAAGAAGCAATATAAAATATATTGACTGGCTCCTCTCGGTAAGCCAAGAACACTTGACCAGACAACTCTGGGTCACTCTGGCTCACATAGGTATTCAAATTGTTGTAAATATGCCTGACATAATTGCTGATATTTTATTGCTGACATTTTATGATTTGTTCCATGATTATGTGCGAGAGTATGAAAGGCCATTACTGGCAATATCAGGTGAATATCTTACGGACCCATGTATATGCATGTGATATATATTTTTTACGTTTGGACAAAACAAGCCACTGCTCTCACTGACAATATTCCCGCATAAAGATATGGCACTACACCTCTTCTAACTTGTGAACAAATGTTACTACAACTTATAAATCCATATCAATTTGTTCATAAAACCGTAATAGAACTATGAAAATTCATGAGGTCAATGAGAGAATTACACCAGAATTTGCCGAAACATTGTAATTAAACATCTATTAAAAGTACTAGACAAAGGTATCAACAAAAATTTTATCAAAATTTGTCAAATAGGCTATCAAAATTTATTAACATGTATTGATTCAGAAAATTCAGCGTGAATATTTTAATGGGTGTCATAGTTCATGTGATTTGTACACTTTGTATGAGCAAATCAGACAATTCTCTGAAATTGAAATACGCCAAAAAGCGAAGGAATTTTTTGTGGCGATCATCCCGGAATTTTTTCGCTCTCTCCATCATTCATAAACTCTGTTGCAAACAAGCTTAGTCACAAATATTATTGCTCAAAAATGTTGATTACGAAAAAGTCTTATGGTTTAAATGGCAGTGGATGCTCAAAAATTTTCACGTGGTCTTAACATTTTTAGCAGGAGAAATTAAACTAGTTTGTGATCTATTTTTCAGAATTGGAAAGCGAGATGTAACCTGATTCGTTTTTGTATTAAATAGCCACATGAATCGCAGTGCTGTAAATTTTGCAACACAGTTCTTTAAACTCCGGATTCAACTTTCGACTTTAGCTTGTAAACACGTAATACTAGTAAATTTATGAGACCGATAGTTTGATTATCTGTTAGAAATGCTGTCGGGGTTTGCATAATTTTAATGTATGAGATGTTCCTTGTAGCAGTCCGCGTTGTTTGCAAAGATATTCTACAAGCAGATAAAAACATTTGGGTGCTTCTGTTTGTACCTAGAGTGTTAAACATCGGAATGTGTCGGGACATAAAATACTTAGCTTTTATCGCAAAACGTTAGCATTTTGAATTCGGAGTATATATTCAATATGCGTTTGTCAAACGTTGTACTCTGAAAAATAAATGCTAAGGCCACCTAGTACTTGTGTCAAAATATTGTGCTTGAATGGGCACTGAGTGTTTTCTAACACAAAATCATACCTTAGGAAATCGTAAAAATGTGGATTCTTAAAATTTAACTTTGTATGATTTGTGGTATAAACTTGGTACTTGTGCTGCTTTTGAAACCATTCTGAAATGCTTCCATGATGTCACATATATCATGTGGTATGTTGGGTTGTAGTAAATCGAAAATTGTGAATGTTGTAAACAAGGTGAGTCCGCTATAGTACTTTGGTATAAGCAAAAGAAACGAAGATCCAGGATTAAAAGCGCTGGGCAGCTGCTAAAATTTAGATTTCCTGCGTTGGACGACTGCAAAAATTTAAATTTCCCGCGCTGGACACCTGAAAATATTTAAATTTCCCACGCTGGACAACTGCAAAAATTTTAATTTATAG
>JASANE010006482.1:0-11278 GCA_030248225.1 Trileptium ribeirensis | reverse complement strand
TTAGTGCGTGCCAATTTTCGTAGCGTACTGCAGTCTAAGCAACATACTAATAGAGATAAAATAAACGGAAAAATCACTTTCATTACACAATAATAGTGTTAAATCCACCTATTTGGGAACATAGTTTGTAGATCTATTTTTTTCCGGTATTTATAACTCGGGATTTGATGGAACAATTTGTTCAAAAGTTTATAATGTATGTACCGTTTATAAAGAGAGCCAATAGCACAGGAATGCCAATGTAACACCATTATGTAGGACAGGTAAGTGAGCGTATAGCTTTGTTGTCGAATTAACAATAAAATTTGCTGTCATTCATAACAGGGCCATGGTTTGATTTATTTAAGATTGTTTTGTCAACATTTGTTCTATGATTAGAATATAAATTACTGTTGAATTTACAATTGCTCCTTTTTTATACTGCAATAACTGGCGAAAACCGCTGTTTTCAGCTAAAACTAGGGATGCTTTGCCTCTTAACATTATAACGAAAAGACCACTGATCAAAAGGTCTAAAATTTTTGCAGTATTTGGCATTATTTGACTATCGACCTGGTCCCACATAGGATAACTGAGTATTACTGTCATATAAAAGTAACGCGACATTATTCAAGAGTTTATGTGTGTAGTTTATTATTGCAGCAGTGCAAGCACGGCTAAGTATCAACTAAAGATATGCACTCGTGTTTAACAACAATACACGCCTACCGAACTGGAGAGAGCTAGGGTCCAAACCTTTTCCAGATTTCCAAAACTTCTAAAAACACAAAACAACAGGTGCGAACCCCTCCAAAACGTGAATCTCTAGAAGCGTGGCGCAATGCCTTTTACTTGAAAAGGCAACGTTTTTATTATGGTGGGCACTATTTGTTGCCGTTGTTTGAACTGTAATGACAATTAGCCTGATCGCGATGTTCGTAATCGATGACCCTTTCACGAATGGCATATCGCGAAATGTATGATCCATCGGACGTTGAAACATTTGGGAACGGCGTTCGTAGACCAATTGGCTCGCGGAGGTAAAGGAAAATGGCGAATTGTGTTGTGATAGCCGTCCGTGGCCGTGGGACATCTTCCTGTGTTTTCGGAATCTGATGAAACGCTTCGACGCCATCCAGTTTGCTGAAGAGTCAACATGCGGATGAATTGTCGGTGATGTCGTTGAGATTCGGCATCGAATAGCGATCGGGCACCGTACGAATGTTGAGATGACGATAGTCGACACAAGGCCGCATTTCGCCATTCGATTTCTTGATAAGGTGAACTGGCGTTGCCCATAGCGATTCTCCTCATTGAACACGATAACACTATTAATACGAGCTGATGTTGGCTCGGTAAAATTCAGTTCAGTCCTTGCTATCAAGTAAACAAACGTTTATACTGGAAAATTTATATATCTCTATATACCATCGCGTTCAATCTTAAAACATTTAGCAACTTATGGCAACCCGTTCTTGAGCTATATGTGATTCAATAAAAATTAGGTTTAGTGCAGTATGTCGCAGCCAGGCAACAGGTTAGATTGGTCTATCTTACATGAATCAGGACAAATTTGTCCAGAAAAATTGATAAACAATATTATACAAAATATGTAAATGGTAATTGTTGTCTGCAGTCGACATTGTCGAGTTATTTTATAACTTTATTCTCCAAATCTACCCATGTTCCCATTTACCGTAAATCTGAGACACAGAGCATAGGCCTTGTGCAGAATTAATGCGTATTCCTATACGAAAGGGTAAATTAGAGGTAAAAAAACCAAATATTGAACTTCCAGTTGGGAAGGGCTCCTGCTGAACCATTAGGGGCTCGGTTGCTGAAGTTATCTGATGCGGTTTGGTTTGCTCATATCTGCAAAGACCTGTGCCTGGCCCTGTCCTGGCTTTTCCAAACGAGCTGGGTCGACTTTCAAACGATTCCAATAATAAAGGCTTGCTCTGTCCTAATGACAGAAATAATATAATATTAAATAACCTAACAAAGAAACTATATATACTTGATTTTAAGGCTTTCAAGAGATGATCCGAGGTAAGCTCGGCTATTCTTGCTGTTGGCTGACTATATGCTCCACATAAGATTTGATAAGTTATTTTTTGTCTCAGAAAACCGTTTTTAGAGGCATATCCACTATCCCAGATAAATTAGGCTCGCCTCGACACTTACAGACTGGCCTTAGACATGGCTCATCTCTCCATGAGTCAAGGGAAGTTCAGATAAATCTAATGTGCACTGCAGTCTAACGTGTAGGTAGACAGTGTGTATAGGTGTCTAACGGCCGTTTGCTTACAGGTTAGATACTCCCAGCAAGGGGTGCGCGACGGGGCGTCGCAGGAGTAGCACAGGAAATAGAAAAGATTTGCCCCACTCTCCCTAACTTTCTTCTTAATTTTCTCCGTTTTCCCACTAATTCGTAACATTTCTGTATAATTCAGTAATACTGAGCAACGTATAATAGAGTTCTTTCGACACGCGGCAGAGAGGGGTGGGGCGAGTTTGAGGCGTCAGGAAGAGCGGGAAATAGGTCCGACAGATAAGGGGTAGGTAACCATCGGTTTACCATTATGGACACCTATGGCCTAGAGCCTAAATTCTTACGTCTAGGGTATCCAACGATAATTATCTTTGTGTATGCTAAATTCGGAAAGTTGTCACACGTCGACGCCTGAATAGTTAGTTGATATTACTTAATATATTGAGGTGAAATCCAGCGATCATTTAAAAACAGCTAAGTTTGCACTTTTAACAATTAAAATGTACATTTTGTGTATGCTAAATTCGGAAAGTTATCACACGTCGACGCCTGACTAGTTAGTTGATATTACTTAATATGGTGATGTGAAATCCAGCCATCATTTGAAAACAGCTAAGTTTGCACATTTAACAATAAAAATGTACAACATTACGCAGTAATAAACAGTGCAAAAGTATATGATGTAAATATTTAAGAATGGGATTTGGTATATCTTATAATTGATTTTATTAGTGATGCAGAGAATAAACTGTAGTAATTATAAATCACAAAAATTTGATAGTGCCGTTAAAATTATATACACTTAAAGTAACGCTTTATTTTCCTAGGCATAACTAGAATTGTTACGACATCTTAGCGGGAAACTGAATATATTACAATTTTAAGGGCAATTTCCTACTTCAATTCGTAACAGAGTTAAGTTTATCTTCGTTTTGAAGGCAGTCTCTATTGCAATTATAAATAATATGCTGCTTTTGTTGCAATTAATTTCCGTTCCAAGATAGTCATTTAGGTCACAGTTGAGCCAAATTCTTGAACCACATTATTTCATTTTAATACACTATGGCACTAGTGATAATTACTCGTGCGGAATGAAAATCTGGTATTAGTTCCAAAATTGCAAAAAAATTTGGTTTGAAATGGCGTCATTTATAAGATCAGTACGATATCGTTGCGAACCTTGCTGCACACATTTAACTCTGAGTCAAAAATAAAAATGATAGTTGTTGACACTTGGACTTTCGTACATTATTTTTTCGAAAACGTTCAATACAGATTTGTATCAAATGCTCATAAATATGCTGTGCCTATAGGGATTATAAGTATTATACTTAAGTCATACTTATTCGTAAGGGAAAGTGAGGAGTATCAGGTGGGCGACCCTCCCAACTCAGCGAGAAGCGCCTACCTCCCTGACATGCCCCCCGACCGCACCCATCCTATATGAACCGAAACCAAACCCATAGGCGCACCCCATGTGAAGCCGAAGGCCGGCCCCATAAAGTCGCACCTCGTGTATGTATGTATTTAAGCAGAGCGAATGTTATATTTCTCAGCGGGAATGTGAACAGCAGGTTTTCGGACGAATACACGGTTCGCTCAGATGTTCTACAAGGAAGTGCCTTTGGTTCAGCATTACTACTATTTTACATAGATGAAATGTTACTAATGATTTTGAATATTTGAAGATGATGTAAAACTGTATAATAATTAACATACATAGCGTCAGAAAGTGACGAAATTACAGCTACCGTCACACGAGTAGAACGTACCGCACAATCCATAATTAACCACGGAATTATATGGCTACCACCATGAAATACATAAAGACAACTGGGTATATTTATACCAACGTTCTTGGTTTTAAGGCTTAAATGAAATCTCCGAGTCTGTTCAAGTATATATTGCTACAAAATTACTTAAACCTAGTTCCTTTGGGTATCTTAATTAAATATGGCCATTTGAATCGTGGCTACATCTGGATGAAAGGCTATCTACGGCAGCTACAAAGGGTTTTCCGTCGTAACACAAGTTTAATACTCGTAAACAAATCAAATATTTCTCATACTGTTTAACGATAGATTTATAAGGTTGCATTGGACACATTCACAAAATTATACGGATGTTGTCAGTCCTGGCCTTTAAGACATTAGCAGCAAGCAACTTTCAAACCATTGATTACTTTAGGATAACTAGTGAAGCTCGCTTGCGAGCCAGAATTCGAGTGGTGAGAACAATCCCCCGAAAGTCTGTTGTAGAAAGCACACACAAACAAAGCCTACACACATTACGCAGGTGCAGAATTATATAAACCGTGAGTGATGAGTCATAGTTACGCCCGCCTTTTTTGATAGCCAACGTATGCATTAGACAAAACATCATACAACGAGCACAAAAACAATGAACTAACAATTTAATAATTCAATAAAAGCCTAAATAGACCGTGAAACGAACGTTAAAGAATTCAAACCGACACTTTAGAAAAATCTCATTTTTCATGCCAAGTATGAAGCAGAAGTGTGAAAAATATTTGCCACGCAATATTTTTGACACTCGCAATGAGCTTGTTGGCCCATAAAACGCCATATAAGACACTAAAAGGAACAAAAACACACATTTCGGTGCATTTCCCACGACTTTTCACCAAATATGAAATTTGGCGCCAACTATAAGCTTATAGACTCCAGATCGGGAACTAGTCGAGAAACTTGTTATATATCATTGGAAAGCCCTGGTAAAGGTACATGGAATAGGCCTATTAGTTTGTGGATACCTCGCTTACATATTGAGAAAAGTCGCAAAAACTGGAGGGGTGCCCGAAAAATGGGCCAACATGACGCATTTTGCCCCATAACTTTTCCCACGGAAAAAAATTCAAAAATCAGGCTCCGTCGATACACCTAAATCTGCCATTTCGGTTCGAATGAGCCATCAAAATCCGCCCAACGGTTATCGAGATCTAGTTGCGACAGACACACAGACACACACAGACAGGACCTCCTCAACCCTCCCTCCAGAGCCAAAATTGAAAATTCTCGTTCCGTTCGAATTCAATTATGTGTAATTTATAACAAGAATACTTGATGAAAATACAATCTTAATTGCGGGGACTTAGTTTATTACTGAGCTTTATAAAGGAATAACAAATGACACGTCAGTGCTTTGACACCATGTCGGTTACTTTTTGCGACCTTGAGATAGGTTCGGTATGTCAAAAATATTAAAAGGGCATACTTTACAGTTCTTTGACTAACGGTCAAACTTTAGTGTGAATTAATGTTCGGTAGCCAATTTATTACAGATTTTAGGGCATGATTTCACCAATGGATATGAATTTACGGATGGATTTTAGTGAAAGTAGTAGAAGTATCAGATAACGGTGAAGGTGACAGGAACATAAATTTAATTTCAAAACACGTGTGTTACCGGGAAGGGACTGAAATTCACTGAAAATTTGAACCGGAATACAAATATTTAGTGTGCCACAAAACTGGAACACGAATACCGAGTCCAATGGAAAAATATAAAAAAGACACTAGACAGGGTCCTCAGATATCTTATGATATCACAAATAAAGATTTCACCTTAACTGTAATTCCGCTCAAGCGATAACGAAAATCCTGAATTGTTCTTTTAACAGATTTCAATTTTAATGATGATTCAAAAGTTCTTGTTCAAGAACGATAGCTCGAGCATCATCACGTACACACAAACACTAAGTAAAGCAGCATTGCAAAAAGTCACTGCAGTAAAATTGGTTAAGCACACATGGTCTTGTTGCAAGTAATATTATAAAGGAAATGGCACTAAACCTAATCGTAAAATGGCCTGAAACAAAGAAACCGAAAATAACAGCAACAATGAGCCTAATTTTACATCTCAGGTACAAAAATCTGCTGAAAGGGACAACCTATTTTTTTCGACTACAAGGGTTGCATCTAAAATGACAAAGTTTTGTTGAAATTTCTCCTGGACTGAAATTCAGGACGTTTCTCCTGGACTGAAGTTCAACACGTTTTGTCTAAATACATCAGGTAGCGCCTATCTTGATGCTAATATAGTACTGAAATGTTTCTACAAATCATATATTTATACGCCCATTTGTGCTTTTAGACGCTATGTTCGCTAGCCATTTGAATTTGCTTCAGATGAAGTGATGTATATTAGCCCAATATTTATATCGAAAAACTGCAACGCTATCTTATATTATAGCAGTATTTTGTTTTGGCAGCTTACAGATGCTATCTACATTGAGTATCTGGTTTTTGAAAACAAATGATCTTTAGAACTGATGCACTGAAACAACGATCCCTATGATCATTCGTTAAATGCTATCATAAGGATGCTAATTGGTATTCAACACGCTTGAATTACTTTAGGCGGTGATAACGACTGGCTTTGCTAACTTGAAACTTTAAAAGGAGAAAGCCAAAAATATATTCAAATAACTTATTTTTATATAGCAAAATATACGATTTAGGCTTACGATTTGTGCTCGAAAATTTCAGCAAAAACGCCTGATTTTAGCTTGTAACTATTAAATCGTGCAAAATATTTCAAGCTACGGTGCTCTTAATAGGCATCGTCACGGCATAGGCACTTTAAACACAGATGAGTGGATTTATGCTAATACTTAACGTCTCTTATGTGCATCAATACATTTATCATTATTGCATGTAGAATCTCGTTACTAAGGATAGTCTATATCTATAACGAGAAAATGAAAACAAACAGTATGCCGTCGCTTACCAAAAATCACTTCTTCACATATTCTAATAAGCACATTATAGGCTAACCTTAGAATTGCATATACCGAACTCGTCAGAGAACACCGACTACGTTTGTTAGTAGTTTAGTTTAGACGGAGAAAAAACATGACTTTAAAAATTTTATAAACAAATTATTATGTGTTGGATATTTCTAAAAAAACAAATTTTGACACTGTGTCTTTTCATATTTTCCCTCTTCTTTGCAATTTTTATTGTTTTAAGTTTCCTAGACATTTGCAATTCTATTATTATCTTTTCTTGTCTGTCGTAAGTAGTGCACTAAATTCTTTTGTGGGTTGCCAAATTTTTGACATATAGTTGAACCTTATTTTTAATAATAAAAAAATTTTGCATTTGAAACACTTGACCATTAAATACACAGAATGTCACTTAAAGCCAAGAATTGTTCAAATTGAGCAATATTAAGTAATGTACGTGTTTATGAATAAATTAATGAAAACAGAATACATAAATATCAAAAAATTTAAGACTATATACGTACTTAATCTTGACAATATACAATTAATTTTAATGTCAATCGACAGACGGCTATTAAAGACATATCATTCTAAATGCATGGTTGCTCAGGCACTGAATTTTGACTCCTGAGGCATCTGCAACCTCGAACCAACTTTAATGCAACTGATGGGCAAATCTAACTTTCCAGCTGTGGTTGCGAGCGATGATGGCCGTACAGTTACAATTCATACAAATACCATGTTACGTGTTAGAAAATATCGCAGTTCGGGTCAAGGGTTTAGCGGTATCCGTCCGATTCCGCTATAGGCAAGCTTGGTGTACTTTTGTTGTTTCAGGTTTGCTTTTAGCTCAACAGTAGTGGCGTCGAGATAAATTTTTCTCCAGTCATTGGTAGATGCTTTTCTTAAGCTTCTCTTCACTGCTAAAGCTGCTTGAACGTTGCAGCAGTATAAGAGTGCTTGAAATCGTTTCGTGAATTGGTGTCATGCGCGTAGTTTTAAGGTTTCCATATTTCAGCTGTAGGTTTAGCTTTAGTATTACTTGTTAAAAATTTCTCGACTAAGTCCCGTTGTCCGTCAGTTTTATGGATTCGTCAACTAAATAATTTCGAGTTGTCTTGCAATGTTTATTTGGTTAAGCGAGCCTACGTATCTTCCAGGAAGACAACCGGTAGGCACAGTATGTCCTAAGTAGCATATACCGCTGGCTGATTTACTTGAATTGCTCTCAAGCGTTTTGATGACTTTTCTGTCGTTGGTGTACTACGGCCTTTGAGAGCTTTGAACTTGGGAGTTTAGAATGTGATTGCGGAACGAATTCACATTACGTTATACGTAAAGTATGATCGAAAACGACTGATCAGGAGTGCGAGCTATATAGGATGGCCTTTCTGTGGAACATGGCTGGTCAGGCATAGGGTGCTCTGAGCTCTGTCCTTAATGCCCGTTTTGGTGTTGCCAAACTGTTTCTCCTGCTTTGCCTCGTGTTTCTAACCGTCGAGCACACTTTTCCGCTAAGCTAATATCTTACCCTTGAGCGCAAAAAAATCGAAATTAAAGTTATTAAACACTAGCTATGTAACAATGTAATAATAAGCTATGTATATTAACCGCCACAAGATATTTGTAATTCAGAACAAATACAAATTAGTTTGTTTCGTAACCGTCGCATCCTCCAGCTTGGACATAGATAAGAGCAGTAAAAGGCAAAAGGAGGCGACCATATCATTGCCGGAAAATAATGTAATGGGTTATACTTCTCTTCTGTAAAGCTGTGGATTTTCTACAAAAATTGCGTATTTTTCTCAAATTTAAAGCACTAACGGTCCAACGGTAGTTGGGAACAGGCACACGTGAATTTTAATAAAATTGCCTGTGCAGTAAGCAAGTGCAGAACATTTTACTTAGTAGACAATTGTGAGTATATGAGAAAAACATTTTGTTGGACTCCATTTTTCGCCTATGTCGGTGGTACCTGATCATCAAGTTGCCGAGATCCTGGCTTGGGGTGCGGAGCCTCTCGAGCTTCAGGGTAGAGGGCGGGTGTGAAAGCCTCAAAGGCAAAATACTCCTCTCCCCTATGAGCATGTATTGTCCATGAGCCACACGTAGTCTACAACTTAAGAATTTCCCAAACTTCTGGATCAAAGTACACAGGACGTGGGACACGCGAGGTCTACTACTTAAGGATTGGCAAATTTCTGTTTCTAGCTATACCGTTCATGAACCCCACGTAGTTTACAACTTAAGAACTACCAAAATTCGTAGGTCAAACTATACAGTCCATGAGACACCCATGATCTACAACTTAAGAGTTGGCCAAATTTATTATTTGTTCTACTATTTCAGAATTCCATAAAATTCTAGATCAAACTATACAATACATGGCTCGCACGCGGTGCGCAACGTCGTTATTGGCCAGATTTCGAGCTCAATGTGTACAGTTCATAAGGCGCGCGCACTTCACAACTTAAGAATTGACAAAATTTTAGTTCAAAGTGTACAGTCCATGAGATACCCATGATCTACAACTTAAGAGTTGCACAAATTTCTTGCTCATTCAACATAGCCCATGAGCTGTACACAGTCTAAAACCTAAGAATTGCATAAATTTCTAGGTCAATCTATACAGTCCATTGGTCGCACGCTAGCTACAACTTAATGATAGGTCAAATTTCGAACCCGATTTAATGCAGTCCATGGGTCGCACGCGGTCTACAACTTAATAATTGGCCAAATTTCTAGCTCAATCCATGCAGTACATTGGGTGCGCCCGATCAGCTGCATTAAGAGTTGGCCAAATTTGCAACTCAACCCGTACAGCCTATCAATGAGGCGCGAGAGGTGTACAACTTAATTATTAGACAAATTTCGAGCTCAATTTTATACAATCCATGAGCCGCACTCGGTCTACAACTTAGTAATTCGCTAAATCGCTATTTCAGTCTATGCGGTTCATGGGGCGCTTACGCCGTACAACATGATAGTTGTGCAAACTTATAACTCAATCAGTACAGAATATGAGCCGCACGCGGTCTAGGCCTTAATAGTTGGTCAAATTTCAAGCTTAGTCTAATCCAGTCTATGAGCCGCACGTGGTCTGCAAATTAATAATTAGCCAAATTTATAGCTCAATCTATACAGTTGATAGGGCGCGTACATCGAACAACTTAAGAATTGAACAAACTCGCAACTCAATCTGTACAACCTAAGAGCCGCATGGGGTCTATAACTTAATAACTGGGCAAACTTCGAGCTCAATGTAATATAGTTCATGAGTCACTTGCGGTACCCTGATTTTTAAACCCTTTACTAACATTTTGACTATTATTACTTCTTTGAATTCGGACCGCGCAGTTTGCTTGATAATTTAATCTCGACATTTCGTCGGCTAGTGTCTCTGTTGTATTAAACCCCTCCTGCAATGTGAATCTCTACAATTGCTACATCAGAGATGACATTTATATCTGAAAAATCTTTAGTTTGACGTTTTTGATGACGACTTCGCTGTTTTAGAACAAACTTTCACACTGTGCAATACTGTGCGCAATATGCCTGCATTTTAACGTGCGGTAAATTGCTTTCTGTGCACCTCTATCATCGTTTGTATGTTGCACAACATCGAAAATTAATATAATGCATATATAACACAGCCAATGGTGACATGTTAATGTAAAATATTGATGTTGTCTGAATTTAAAATTTAACGTTGTATAATAGTCGTTCGCTCAGTTTTTCAGCATAATATACGATTTTTTGGCTTATTCGGATTGTTATGCGGTGTATTCTAAAAACGTTCTTGAACGTAATTGGTTTTGTGAACAGCTCTACGGATTAAATTGATAATTGATTAGGATTGGTTTTCAGAAGCACCACGCCGTTTTTGAACATGCCGGACCAGCTGAAAGATGACCGGGACCATGAATGATGTGCATAGGACGCTTGTGTACGAATAAGTGCTATAATTTGATAGTAATTGGGCGTTTTTCTCAACATTTCACTTGAACCAGCTAGCTTGCATTTATACAGTGCGTGAATGTGTATTGTCAAAAGTAACTACTGTACAATCCGTTCCTTGATTTGTGAATTCCTGGTTTCTTTCGTTCGAACAACTCTTTAAAGAAAACAAAGATTGATTATTGTTTAGTCAGAAGAATGTATCACATACCTTTGATTTGTGTTAGCTTTGTAACTGACAACAACTGGTAACTGAGTGTCATGAGTTCGTCATACAGCGTATGTTAGTCGTTAACTTTATGCCGATTCTTAATGTAACAACA
>JASANE010006481.1:0-20245 GCA_030248225.1 Trileptium ribeirensis | reverse complement strand
TACGTATCGCGCATGCGGGCTTGTGTTGATGGCACTACTCGGTGTACCATTCACGTTAATTTCAACAATATTATGTTGGCACGGAGATTATTTTTTGTGTAATCGAACTTATGTTGATCGGACCTAACCGATATACCATTTACGTTAAATCTCAACAAAATAGCACGTTGCTACACTGAGGCATTATTTTTTGTGCAAGCGGGGCCTTGCCGGGGTGGTAGACCGAAGCGGTGTACTAGTTTACGTTAAGTTCCAACAGTATATACTGCTAAACTGAGACTGCTATTTTTTTTGTGCAAGATGGCTTATGTTGTTCTATAGCTAAACGGTGTACCAGTTTACGTTAAATTTCAGCACTAGCACGTTGATCTATAAGCAATTTATTACTTGTTTAGACGGCATTTATGTTTTAGAGATGAAACGAGGTATATCATTTAAGTAATTTTTTACAATAGCACTTTGGTAAGGAACCATTTTGGGTATAAGAGGGCTTGTGTATGTTGGATTAGGAAATGTATATTATTTATGTTGATTTTTCGACAATTGTCTATGTGACAGCTGAGATTTTTTTTTTTGTGTAAGATGGCTTATGTTGCTTTGAGACTGCAAATGATACCACTTACGTTAATTTCCAACACTAGGCATGTATAGTACGAAGATTATTTATTGTTTAACAGGGCTTATGTTTTCTAAATAACTAAGCGGCATATCATTTAAGTAAATTTATTTAAATAGCACTTCGGTTTACGCAGACCATTTCTGGGTTTTGAGGGGCTTGTGTTGGTGGGACTAGCAATTATACCGTTAGGTTCATTTCAACAATACCTTATGTTGACATGAATATTTTTTCGTGTAAGATGGCTTATGTTGTTTCTAGACTGAAGTAGTATACCATTTACGTTAATTTCAACACTAGGCACGTTGGTAAAGATTGTTTATTGTTTTAACAGGGCTTATGTTTTTTGAAGATTAAGCGGCATATCATTTAAGTAATTTTCTAAAATAGCACTTTGGTACGGAGACCATTTTTGTTTAAAGTAGGGTTGTGTCAACCAGACTAAGTGGTATACCATTTACGTTAATTTTACATTAGCAGAAACTTTGGTATGTTTTTAAGTAAATTTCTAAAAATACACTTTGTAATTTGTAGACCATTTTCGGTTTAAGAGGGCTTGTGTTGATGAGACTAAGCGGTATACCATTTTACGTTAATTTTTAACACCTAGCACTAAAATACCAAAAATACTATTTATTGTTTAACAGGCCCTCTTAAACCGAAAATGGTCTCCGTACCAACGTGATACTGTTGAAATTAACGTAAATGATACACCGCTTAGTCTCAAAAACATAAGCCCTGTTAAATAATAATGGTTCCGTGCCAACATAATATTGTTGAAATTAACGTAAATGGTATACCGCTAAGTCTCATAAATGCAAGCACTCTTAAACAGAAAATAATGTACGTACCAACGTGCAATTGTTGAAATTAGCGTAAATGGTATACCGCTTAGTCTCACCAACACAAGCCCACTACCGCAAAAATAATCTCCGTGCCAACATACTATTGTGAAATTAACGTAAATGGTATACCGCTTAGTCTCATCAACACAAGCCCTCTTAAACCGAAAATGGTCTCCGTACCAAAGTGCTATTGTAGAAATTTACTTAAATGATATGCCTCTTAGTCTCAAAAACATAAGCCCTGTTAAACAATAAATGATCTTCGTACCAACATGCTAGTGTTGAAATTAACCTAAATGGTATACCGCTTAGTCTCATCAACACAAGCCATCTTACACAAAAAAAATCTCCGTGCCAACATAATATTGAATTACTACGGTATTCCTTAGTCTCTCCCAGCCTCTCCGAAAATGGTCTCCGACCAGTGCAAAGAAAACAAAAGGAAAAGGAAAAAACCGCAAATGCTAGTGTTGAAATTAACCTAAATGGTATACCGCTTAGTCTCATCAACACAAGTCCTCTTAAACCGAAAATGGTCTCCGTACCAAAGTGCTATTGTAGAAATTTACTTAAATGATATACCGCTTAGGCTCAAAAACATAAGCCCTGTTAAACAATAAATGATCTTCGTACCAACGTGCTAGTGCTGAAATTAACGTAAATGGTATACCGCTTAGTCTCAACAACATAAGCCATCTTGCACAAAAAATGATCTCCGTGTCAGCGTAGTACTGTTGAAACTAACGTAAATGGTACACCGCTTAGTCTCACCAGCACAAGCCCGCTTGCACAAAAATAATCTCCGTGTCAACGTGCTATTGTTGAGATTAACGTAAATGGTATATCGGTTAGTCCCACCAACATAAGTCCGATTACACAAAAAATAATCTCCGTGCCAACATAATATTGTTGAAATTAACGTGAATGGTACACCGAGTAGTGCCATCAACGCAAGCCCGCTTACACAAAAAATAATCTCCATGTCAACGTAATACTGTTGAAATTAACGTAAATGGTATACCGTTTAGTGTCACTAACGCAAGCCCGCTTACGCAAAAATAATCTCTGTGCCAACATAATATTGTTGAAATTAACGTAAATGGTACACCGAGTAGTGCCATCAACATAAGTCCGATTACACAAAAAATAATCTCCGTGCCAACATAATATTGTTGAAATTAACGTGAATGGTACACCGAGTAGTGCCATCAACACAAGCCCGCTTACACAAAAAATAATATCCGTGTCAACGTAATATTATTGAAATTAACGTAAATGGTATACCGCTAAGTCTCATCAACACAAGCTCTCTTAAACAGAAAATGGTGTCCGTACCAACATGCTATTGTAGATATTAACGTAAATGGTATACTGCATAGTCTCACTAACACAAGCCCTGTTAAACAGAAAATGATCTTCGTACCAACGTGATATTGTTGAAATTAACGTAATTGTGTACCGCTTGGTATCACCAACACACGCCCTCTTAAACCCAAAATGGTCTCCGTACCAACGTGCTATTGTTGAAATTAACTTAAAATGATATACCGCTGAGTCTCAAAAACATAAGCCCTCTTAAACAAAAAATAATCTCCGTATCAACGTGATACTGTTGAAATTAACGTAAATGGTATACCGCTTAAGTCTCATCAACACAAGCCCGCTTACACAAAAAATAATCTCCGTGACAACAGTAATATTGTTGAAATTAACGTAAATGATATACCGCTTAGTCGTATCACCAACACAACGCACCGCTCTAAACAATATTAATGATGTCCGTACCAACGTGCTATTGTTGAAATTAACGTAATGGTATACCGCTTGGTCTCACCAACACAAGCCCGCTTACGAAAAAGTAATCTCTGTGCCAACATAATATTGTTGAAATTAACGTAAACGGTATACCGCTAAGTCTCATGAACGCAAGCCCTCTTAAACCGAAAATGGTCTCCGTGCCAACATAATATTGTTGAAATTAACGTAAATGGTATACCGCTTAGTCTCAAAAACATAAGCCCTGTTAAACAATAAATGATCTTCTTACCAATGTGCTATTGTTGAAATTAACGTAAATGCTATATCGCTTAGTGTCACCAACACAAGCCCACTTACACAAAAATAATCTCCGTGCCAACATAATATTGTTGAAATTAACGTAAATGGTATACCGCTAAGTCTCATAAATGCAAGCACTCTTAAACAGAAAATAATGTACGTACCAACGTGCTATTATAGAAATTAACTTAAATGATATACCGCTTAGTCTCAAAAACATAAGCCCTGTTAAACAATAAATGATCTTCGTACCAACGTGCTAGTGTTGAAATTAACGTAAATGGTATACCGCTTATTCTCAACAACATAAGCCATCTTACACAAAAAATAATCCTCCGCGTCAGCCGTAGTACTGTTGAAACTAACGTAAATGGTAACCGCTTAGTCCCACAAACAACACAAGCCCGCTTGCACAAAAATAATCTCCGTGACAACGGGGGGGGGGATAGTATTGTCGAAATTAACGTAAATGGTATACCGCACAGTCTCACCAACATAAGTCCGCTTACACAAAAAATAATCTCCGTGCCAACATAATATTGTTGAAGTTAAGGTAAATGGTATACCGCGTAGTGCACCAACACAAGCCCCCATTACACAAAAAATACTCTCCGTGTCAACGTAATAATGATGAAATTAACGTAAATGGTATATCGCTTAGTCTCATCAACACAAGCCTGCTTACACAAAACATAATCTCCGTGCCAACATAATATTGTTGAAGTTAAGGTAAATGGTATACCGCGTAGTGCCACCAACACAAGCTCCCATTACACTAAAAATACTCTCCGTGTCAACGTAGTACTGTTTAAATTAACGTAAATGGTATATCGCTTAGTCTCATCAACACAAGCCTGCTTACACAAAACATAATCTCCGTGCCAATGTGCTATTGTTGAAATTAACGTAAATGGTATATCGCTTAGTCTCAACAACATAAGCCATCTTACACAAAAAATAATCTCCGTGTACCAACGCCTAATATTGTTGAAATTAACGTAAATACAATAATAGCAAAAAAACATAAAGTAATACTGTCGAAATTAACGTAAATGGATATACCGCTAGTCTCACCAACACTAGCCCTCTTAAACAGAAAATAGTGTCCGTACCAACGTGCTATTGTAGAAATTAACGTAAATGGTATACCGCTTAGTCTCACCAACACAAGCCCGCTACAGCAAAAATAATCTCCGTGCCAACATAATATTGTTGAAATTAACGTAAATGGTATACCGCTTAGTCTCATCAACACAAGCCCTCTTAAACCGAAAATGGTCTCCGTACCAAAGTGCTATTTTAGAAATTTACTTAAATGATATGCCGCTTAGTCTCAAAAACATAAGCCCTGTTAAACAATAAATGATCTTCGTACCAACGTGCTAGTGTTGAAATTAACGTAAATGGTATACCACTTAGTCTCAACAACATAAGCCATCTTACACAAAAAAAATCTCCGTGCCAACATAATATTGTTGAAATTAACGTAAATGGTATACCGCTTAGTCTCACCAACACAAGCCCTCTTAAACCGAAAATGGTCTCCGTACCAAAAAAAAAGAAAGAGAGAAAAGGAGGTGGGGGGTAGGTAAGAGAGTGCTATTGTAGAAATTTACTTAAATGATATACCGCTTAGTCTCAAAACATAAGTCCTGTTAAACAATAAATGATCTTCGTACCAACGTGCTAGTGCTGAAATTAACGTAAATGGTATACCGCTTAGTCTCAACAACATAAGCCATCTTGCACAAAAAATGATCTCCGTGTCAGCGTAGTACTGTTGAAACTAACGTAAATGGTACACCGCTTAGTCTCACCGGCACAAGCCCGCTTGCACAAAAATAATCTCCGTGTCAACGTGCTATTGTTGAGATTAACGTAAATGGTATATCGGTTAGTCCCACCAACATAAGTTCGATTACACAAAAAATAATCTCCGTGCCAACATAATATTGTTGAAATTAACGTGAATGGTACACCGAGTAGTACCATCAACACAAGCCCGCTTACACAAAAAATAATCTCCGCGTCAACGTAATATTGTTGAAATTAAAGTAAATGGTATACCGCTAAGTCTCATCAACACAAGCCCTCTGAAACAGAAAATGGTGTCCGTGCCAACGTGCTATTGTTGAAATTAACGTAATGGTATACCGCTTAGTCTCGTCAACACAAGCACACTTACGCAAAAATAATATCCGTGCCAACATAATATTGTTGAAATTAACGTAATTAGTATGCCGCTTAGTCTCATCAACACAAGCCCTCTTAAACCGAAAATGGTCTCCGTACCAACGTGCTATTGTAGAAACTAACTTAAATGATATACCGCTTAGTCTCAAAAACATAAGCCCTGTTAAATAATAAATGATCTTCTTACCAACGTGCTATTGTTGAAATTGACGTAAATGGTATATCGCTTAGTCTCAATTATACAATATAATTGTGTCTGCGTAGTGTTCTGTTAGTAGTGGTTCGCTTGTCTACCAACACAAGCCCGCTTACACAAAAAATAATCTCCGTGCCAACGGAATATTGTTGAATTTAACGTAATGGTATACCGAGTAGTGCCATCAACACAAGCCCGCATTACACAAAAAATAATCTCCTTGCCGACGTAATATTGTTGAAATTAACGTAAAAGCTATACCGCTTAGTCCCACAAATACAAGCCCGCTTAAACAGAAAATAATCTCCGCGTCAGCGTAGTACTGTTGAAACTAACGTAAATGGTATACCGCTTAGTCTCACCAACACAAGCCCGCTTGTACAAAAATAATCTCCGGGACAACATAATATTGTTGAAGTTAAGGTAAATGGTATACCGCGTAGTGTCCCATCATACACAAGCCCGTCTTAAACCGAAAATGGTCTCCGTGCCAACATAATATTGTTGAAATTAACGTAAATGGTATACCGCTTAGTCTCAAAAACATAAGCCCTGTTAAACAATAAATGATCTTCTTACCAACGTGCTATTGTTGAAATTGACGTAAATGGTATATCGCTTAGTCTCAACAACATAAGCCATCTTACACAAAAAATAATCTCCGTGTCAGCGTAGTACTGTTGAAACTAACGTAAATGGTATACCGCTTAGTCTCACCAACACAAGCCCGCTTGCACAAAAATAATCTCCGTGACAACATAGTATTGTTGAAATTAACGTGAATGGTATACCGAGTAGTGCCATCAACACAAGCCCGCTTACACAAAAAATAATCTCCGTGTCAACGTAATACTGTTGAAATTAACGTAAATGGTATACCGAAGCCCGCTTACACAAAATTAATCTCCGTATAAACGTAATACTGTTGAAATTAACGTAAATGGTATACCGCTAAGTCTCACCAACACAAGCCCTCTTAAACAGAAAATGGTGTCCGTACCAACGTGCTATTGTAGAAATTAACGTAAATGGTATACCGCTTAGTCTCACCAACACAAGCCCACTACAGCAAAAATAATCTCCGTGCCAACATAATATTGTTGAAATTAACGTAAATGGTATACCGCTTAGTCTCATCAACACAAGCCCTCTTAAACCGAAAATGGTCTCCGT
This sequence comes from Trileptium ribeirensis, assembly GCA_030248225.1. Lineage (NCBI taxonomy): Eukaryota > Metazoa > Nematoda > Enoplea > Enoplida > Thoracostomopsidae > Trileptium > Trileptium ribeirensis. Next base: position 13,164 of record JASANE010006481.1, on the reverse strand, counting down.
ACCAAAGTGCTATTGTAGAAATTTACTTAAATGATTTGCCGCTTAGTCTCAAAAACATAAGCCCTGTTAAACAATAAATGATCTTCGTACCAACGTGCTAGTGTTGAAATTAACGTAAATGGTATACCACTTAGTCTCAACAACATAAGCCATCTTACACAAAAAAATCTCCGTGCCAACATAATATTGTTGAAATTAACGTAAATGGTATACCGCTTAGTCTCACCAACACAAGCCCTCTTATACCGAAATGGTCTCCGTACCAAAGTGCTATTGTAGAAATTTACTTAAATGATATACCGCTTAGTCTCAAAAACATAAGTCCTGTTAAACAATAAATGATCTTCGTACCAACGTGCTAGTGCTGAAGTTAACGTAAATGGTATACAGCTTAGTCTCATGAACGCAAGCCCTCTTAAACCGAAAATGGTCTCCGTGCCAACATAATATTGTTGAAATTAACGTAAATGGTATACCGCTTCGTCTCATCAACATAAGCCCTCTTAAACAGAAAATAATCTCCGTGTGAACGTAATACTGTGGAAATTAACGTAAATGGTATACCGATCAGTCTCACCAACATAAGTCTGCTTACACAAAAAATAATCTCCGTGCCAACATAATATTGTTGAAATTAACGTAAATGTTATACCGAGTAGTGCCACCAACACACGTCCGCTTGCACAGAAAATATTCTCCTTGTCAACGTAATACTGTTGAAACTAACGTAAATGGTATACCGCTTAGTCTCACCAACACAAGCACACTTACGCAAAAATAATCTCCGTGCCAACATAATATTGTTAAAATTAACGTAAATAGTATACCGCTTAGTCTCATTAACAGAAGCCCTCTTAAACCGAAAATGGTCTCCGTACCAACGTGCTATTGTAGAAATTAACTTAAATGATATACCGCTTAGTCTCAAAAACATAAGCCCTGTTAAACAATAAATTATCTTCTTACCAACGTGCTATTGTTGAAATTGACGTAAATGGCATAACGCTTAGTCTCACCAACACAAGCCCGCTTACACAAAAAATAATCTCCGTGCCAACGGAATATTGTTGAATTTAACGTAAATGGTATATCGCTTAGTCTCATCAAGACAAGCCCGCTTACACAAAAAATAATCTCCTTGCCGACGTAATATTGTTGAAATTAACGTAAATGGTATACCGCTTAGTCCCACAAATACAAGCCCGCTTAAACAGAAAATAATCTCCGCGCTAACGTAATATTGTCGAAATTAACGTCAATGGTATACCGCATAGTCTCACCAACATAAGTCCGCTTATACAAAAAATAATCTCCGTGCCAACATAATATTGTTGAAGTTGAGGTAAATGGTATACCGCGTAGTGCCACCAACAAAAGCCCTCTTATACAGAAATGGTATCCGTACCAAAGTGCTATTGTAGAAATTTACGTAAATGGTATATCGCTTAGTCTCATCAAGACAAGCCTGCTTACACAAAACATAATCTCCGTGCCAATGTGCTATTGTTGAAATTAACGTAAATGGTATACAGCTTAGTCTCATGAACGCAAGCCCTCTTAAACCGAAAATGGTCTCCGTGCCAACATAATATTGTTGAAATTAACGTAAATGGTATACCGATCAGTCTCACCAACATAAGTCCGCTTACACAAAAAATAATGTCCGTGACAACATAATATTGTTGAAATTAACGTAAATGTTATATCGCGTAGTGCCACCAACACACGCCCGCTTACACAGAAAATATTCTCCTTGTCAGCGTAATACTGTTGAAACTAACGTAAATGGTATACCGCTTAGTCTCACCAACACAAGCACACTGACGCAAAAATAATCCCCGTGCCAACATAATATTGTTGAAATTAACGTAAATAGTATACCGCTTAGTCTCATAAACACAAGCCCTCTTAAACCGAAAATGGTCTCCGTACCAACGTGCTATTGTAGAAACTAACTTAAATGATATACCGCTTAGTCTCAAAAACATAAGCCCTGTTAAACAATAAATGATCTTCTTACCAACGAGCTATTGTTGAAATTGACGTAAATGGTATATCGCTTAGTCTCATCAACACAAGCCCGCTTGCACAAAAATAATCTCCGTGACAACATAGTATTGTTGAAATTAACGTGAATGGTATACCGATTAGTGCCATCAACACAAGCCCGCTTACACAAAAAATAATCTCCTTGCCGACGTAATATTGTTGAAATTAACGTGAATGGTATACCGCTTAGTCCCACAAATACAAGCCCGCTTAAACAGAAAGTAATATCCGCGCTAACGTAATATTGTCGAAATTAACGTAAATGGTATACCGCACAGTCTCACCAACATAAGTCCGCTTACACACAAAAGTATCTTTTAGCACAATAGATGTAACTGAACGAAGTAGATGCACAAAATATGTATCGCCATGGGCACATTATATATAAAACACATGTCCGATTCGGACCGGATCAGACCGGTTCGGATTAGACGGAATCGGATGAGCCGCAATGTGAATACGCGCTTATATTTATACAATACAAGCAAATTTTAATGATAGCTTTAAGTGTAGAAAATTAAGTCGAACAAAACAAGTAATAAAGGTCTATCGCAGGGCACGTTTTAATAGTCATAGATGCCCATAAAGTGTAAGGGTTGTCCGCATAGATAAATTGAAAATATTATAAAAGTTGTTTTGCTAGCAAGAGCCCATTCGAAGATCGCGACAACAAGTATACACAGCAGAGCATTAATCGTAGTTATAACCTTATTTTCAGTACATTTCAAGATTATCGCAACATTCTTATCCCGCTATCAACAAAGCACGGAAGCGTTTAAAGTTTACAAATAACAGCGCTCAACAAAAATTTTAATATCGGTTTACATTCCTAGTGCTTATCGTACTACGCACTACGTACCACGCAAAAACTTATCATATTTATCATTATCGGGTTTCATAATATTTAGCATACTCGGAAACATATAAACTCATTCAAGCTTTTTATATATATACAACGAAATTGAAAATGCTAAAACCTGGCCATATTAGGTGTAAAAGAATTTTCAGTTTCGCGGCGTACGGCAGTGTCTCAAACATAGTGTGGGGCAACCGCCGGTTCTGACGTTAAACGGTTCTGACGGTTTCGGGGGGGGGGGAATTTCCGGCAGACTATCGTGCGGCCGACGGTCAAGCACCAGGTGACCTTCAACCGCCGGTCGACCGCCAACCGTCGGTAGACAGCCAACCGCCGGTCGACGAACAACAGCTTGTCGATGGCCATCCGCCGGTGGTCTATGGCAGGACGACGTTCTATAGCAGGACTACGGCTTTATGGCTGGACGACGGCAAATGAACGATTGGTTGCCAAGAAGCTTCTTTTACTACGATACGAATTTAATATTCGTAAATGCTACTCAGCATTTGTTCAGAAATCAATGATGGTTTTCAGCATATGATGGTTTTCGCTTGAACGACCTTAGCGCACAACTGCTAACAAATGGCTTTCACTATGAACGACAGAATGTGTTAACAGCCGGACGACGCTTGTTAACGGCCGGCCGACGGATTTGAGGCCGTTAGTAGCCAGGCATGGGTATGGGGTAGTAAATCGCTACCAAAGTGCTCGGATACCTGACCCAACTAAACTACCCTTTTACCCGGTTAGCTACGCGGGTACCCGACACTAACATTGGTAATGATCGTAAGCCGTAGTAGCGATTCAACTGCACTATCTTTGACCTTCAAATTATGTCTCGAACTCGAGGAAATAAGAGCTTCCTCCAGCCTACGGTGCAGTACCGCGAGTTAACATCGCATTGTGACGGAAGGAAAATGATGTGAAGCAATACCCATGGCCAAACGCCTTGCATAGACTCAGGTATACGACCATATGATAAGAATACGAGTTCGAAAGTAGAAAAGCAAAAGATGCAAATAGAAAATATACATTATAATATTATATGTACCGAGTGCCAGAGATTGGACACTTTTTCACAAGAAAGATAGATCCACGAGATCATGCTAACATAGAAGTGTTAATACCTCCAGTAGCGGGTAAACAAGTGAAGCTCGCTTGATAGCCAGAATTCGAGTGGTTAGAACAATCCCCCGAAGCAGAAGTGTGAAAAATATTTGCCACACAATATTTTTTACACTCGCAATGAGCTTGTCGGCCCAGAAAACACCATATCCGACACTAAAACCAACAATAAACACACATTCATGTGCTTTTCCCACGACTTCTCTCCAAAAATTTCGAAAGCGACATTTTTTACGCCAAGTATAAACCAGAAGTGTGAAAAATATTTTCCCAACAATATTTTTAACACTTTCAATGAGATGAGTTTATCTGCCCAGAAAACCCCATATAAGACACTAAAAGCAACAAAAACACACATTTAGGTGCATTTCCAACGACTTTTCACCAAATATGAAATTTGGCGCCAACTATAAACTTATAGACTCTAGATTGGGAAGTAGTTGAAAAACTTATTATATACCATTGGAAAGCTCTGGTAAAGCTACATGGAATAGGCCTATTAGTTTGCGGATATGTCGTGTACTTATTGAGAAAAGTCACAAAAACTGGAGGAAGTGCCCGAAAAATGGACCAAAATGACGTCATTTTGCCCTATAACTTTTCCCACGGCAAAAAGTTCAAAAATCGGGCTCCGTCACTACACCTAAATCGACCATTGCGGTTCGAATGAGCTATCTTGCATTAAAATCCGCCCAACCGTTATTGAGATCCAGGTGCGACAGACACACACAGACACACACACAGACAGGACCTCCTCAACCCCCCTCCAAAGCCAAAATTGCAAATTCTCGTTCCACTCGAATTCAATAAATTTTGGCTATAAAAAGTCGATAGCTAGCTTGATTTTCCTTAGAAAAGTGGGAAAACAACGGTGTCGTAAATGTTTTAGATAATTTCCAAAACATTTTATTTTTACAGATTTTAAAATCTCTCCGTTCGCGGGGTTACAACCTCCATGGCCATTGACTACTGTGTTTGAGTCTGGATCTCAGTTGGTGTGATTCTGATAACATGATAACAAATAGTGGTAAACATAAACTTAGGCTAAATCATAAAAAATGTAAGATCCAGCTTTGCATGCGGACAAAAGAGCCTAACATCGAGCTGAGTCCACAAATTATAACTTGAGAATTCCCAAAATGGATTGAATTTGGAAAAGCCTACTCGTTTTTATGCTATCACAAATGCTTCGACGATACGGTTAGGTTAGTTTTCAAACAATTCGGGATAGTACCTAAATATCAAATTATCGCCCATACCTTCGATTAGCACCCATACCTAACGATATTAAAGCTGGGAGACGGGGCCTAACCACATGGGCATGTGCAAGTTTCAGTTTGGGGTAGGTAAATTCAGGATTCACGCTTGTCTGGGGATTGGAGCACAAGTTATGATTAATTTCGAGGTTTGTTGCAAGCCAAACTAATCTTCGCCCGGTGCCCCTCGATCTTCTTTCGTACACCCTTGGCCAACCGAAAAGATTTGATTTTTGGCCGCATGAATAAATTTAGGAGCACTTGTGTTTAGAATTTAATAAGTTCGGCAAATGTGTATCAAAATAAATTACACCAAGCTTAAATTACAGTTACAATCATAAATTCCGCCAATGTGGGGTGGACCCAAGGTCTTGCGTGAAAGGCTAATGTCGAACCAAAGTGGAATTCATCATACATAGGCGAGGAACGAAGTCCCAGGGCGATGGTGGATGCCTCGGAAGAAAGAGGGAAGGTCGTTCTGTCGGGGGGAGGGTGATAAATTTTCGAAAAGTTTTGGGACTCAAAACTTTTTCTATATTTTTGCCAATTTTCTCCGATACTTGTCAATGTTCGTCCAATTTTTACTAATTGCGCTCAAATTTAGCCGATTTTCCCACGAAATTTGCCTATTTTGCCTTCTGCGCTGAAGAGATGCGGAGCCTGACAGGGATCAAGCTGCCTCTCAGGGTAGATGGGCGAAGCATTAAAGAGAGTCCGAGGCTCGCTTTGCTTTCCCTTGATTTACGTTGTAATTATGTTGATATTTAATACTTCTATGCAACAAACTGTAACTTAATTTAATTGTAGTTTACAAGCATGAGCAATTAGCGACACGGTGCAAATATACAGGAAATATTTTCTCAAATTAGTACGGAATATATATTTAATATTAATTTCCTTACTATTCAGGCAATTTTTACTTTATAACTTTATTCTTACATATGAAAATAATTTTTTTCTTTTAAGGTAACAATAGGATTAACTTTCAAAGTATAATATAGCAAAGAAAAATTTCTAATATATTGAAAGAAATTTTACCTTATGATAATAGAGAGTATTTTCCTAACAATATTAGGAAGATAAATTTCGTAAATATAGACGAAATTATTACTCTTTTAAATAATGATTACCAGTTATTAATTGTGAGTATTAGAGGGTTGAGCTTTCGATTCTAAATCTAAACAGTAGCGTTAATGCGGAAAAACGTTTTTAGAATCACAGTCCTTACGTATGCAGTGCTATAAACAGTGTTTACAACTTATCAGTCATGGAAATAGATGTGATTATGCGCTATGAACAAGCAACTCAGTCTTATGAGCTGAAAAAAACACTATCGAGCTTTTAGTATATATGAAATGAGAATGCAATGCGTCAGGTTTGACTGAGACTAAGCAAAATTTGACTCAAATCAAATTAAAGTTAACTTCAAGCTTCAAAGGTATAAAAACACCAAGTCAACAGCAAATTTAGCAAATGTTTTTGCTGTGTATAAACAATATTACTTTATTTAGGCGTTCCATAAACACGTAGTGGTTCTGTATATGTATCATTTTTGTCATTACGTCATAGTTTGTGTGTACAAACTGTTGTATTTGTGCACATATCTAGTCATCTATGTCGCCTTTAGGGGGCCGGGCTGAGCTGCTATTTTTAGGTTAGCTATAATATAAAAAAAGTTGTACTTTTCAGAGATGGGACATGAGTGTGTTAGCTCTTTGATATTTATTTCCTAAGATTCGCACCCAAACGTCTAGAATTTAACATTTGTAGCGGCTGCTAATTTTGTTACTTCGTTGTCCTTCTAATTTCTATATATTTCCGATGCGATGACAACTATTAAAGTTGTGAATAAAGCGGTACCCTAATTATTGCTACAAGTGTCTGAGACACATACAGGTGATAGAAAGATTGCTTGAGCATGTATAATTAATAAAAATTCGTTATTGTCAATATTAGGAGAAGTCATGTGTCCTAATTGAAATTTCTGGTCTTCAAAATAGAAACCTGGACTTCATGTGAATCATGTGTATCAAAAATAAATGTCCATACGCTGCGTACTTCTATTATGCTTAGTATGCTTTTGGGTTAGCTATATTTCTTAAGTTAAAAAGATAATTAATTTTCCGGTAATACGGCGGAAAATAATTTCTACGTAACATTCAAAATACTAAATACCCTGGTACCCGCCTGATCTGCAAAGTTACCCGAGACGCTACCCGGGTTCCTCACAAGTCGGGTACCGATGTCGGGTACCCAGGTACCAGGGGGCAGTGCCCATGCTTAGCCGTTAGAGGCTGGAGAATTGATAACAACCGGCCCATTGTTTTAACGGATGTTTCCCAACGCTATTAGAACCAAACATACTATGATATATATTTTATTTTTAATAAGTTAACCACATAAAACTATGAGGTAAAGTTTTAAACTATGATATATTGGTTTAAAACTATGAAATAAAGTTATTTAAAGGGTCAAACAAATCTATAAATCTTTTTGTTTACCTCCCGACAAGGAAAAACTCAGCGAAATGTCATAAAACAGAAAAACAATATCGATTATGATGAATCAGCGCTCAAGAAATACACCAACTAACGACTGGGAACACATCGAAAGAGTATCTTCACGACGATCATTTACTCCGCAATCTGCAGCCAAATTGTCAGTAACAGGCGTAGCGAATTCAAGGTAAGCCCCGTCCTCATCTGTAAAAACTTTATTCTGATGAGAACTTGAGTAATCGTTTAAAGATACTTCGGGTACAGCATAGTCCGACGTCGTTTCTGCAACAAACAGAAGAATAAATCAAAAGGTTATTCAAACTATTTAAAACTAAACATAAATCAGGCTTTTACGGCGCAATGAATCGCTCTAGTACCAGAGCTTAGACGATAAATTTCTACGAAGATATCACATAACTCATTATAGTGCCCAGTGTTGCCACAGATGCGACAGCTCGTGTTCGAAGTTAAGCGATAAGAAATTTTGGCGTTTGGTATTTGTTGGCACGTCGTTGTAAATTAATGGTTTTAGGATATGCTTAAACACATCAGTGTTTTGCGCACATCACTAGTTCGGCGCCATAATGTCTTAATTTGTCAGCCATTATACAATAATATTAATTTCTTCGGATATTAAACAATTAATTAACCAGTTATGAAGCAAATCCTGTTCCCACCGAACATATAAAATTTTACTGTGTCATAATCATACAATACATGATTTCAGTTAAATCTGCAATTATATATTGCAGCACATTATATTATGCCGGGAACTAAAAATACATGGTAGCTGTTATAGATTTTAGTAAAGGTTATTTTGTGAATCTATTTCAACTAATATTTTAATCCTAAATTATGTTTTCAACTTTTTTCGCGGTTTCTTTTCAAATTTTTCGAAAATGCTATTTAAATACACTGTATTCACTATCTTTATTTAACACGTCATCATCCTGAAATTCATTGTTTAAGCATTTGAAATAATTTTATATGAAAAATGTTTTACCTGACTGTTGTTTGGCTTGTGGAATTTGGTAACGATACACATATGCTGTCGGTTTCGATTTTGGCGGACTTGTGCGAGGTAGAAGTAGTTGGGCTAACATCGATTCCGATATGTCAAAAGGCGGACGATTATTATTGTCGACTTTTTCCTGACATGTTTTTATGGCAAGCGTTCCGTTTTGGCAAGCTGGAGCAAGATCGCATGATTTGGGCAGCAATGTCCCATCATGTTTCATCTTCAAAAGTAGTACCACTAATAAACGTTCATCTATCATACGCATTACCAAGTAATAGTTGTAGCACAGCCATCGTGCGTTAAGAGATTTGTACGCGCGGTTGTAACGAGTTCAGACGAGTGCGTCAGCGCAAATTTGAACGAGTTAAACAACACAACCATGCGTATAAATCACTTGACGCACGCCCGGCTGTGCTACAACTGAAGTGTAATACAGCTAATTTCGCTAAACGTGTGTTAAGTCATTTTGATGCACGGCTTAAACTATATAAGCTGTGTTACAATAATTGTTATAATATGCAGTTCATTTTACAATTTTTCAAATCCAACTAACGTAAGATGATAACGCGTGTGGTCAAGTCAATTCGATTTGTTCAGTGCAGAATCTCTGAAACTCATAGAAATTATGTGAATTTCTTTCACATGATTACTTAGCTCAAAATGTGCAAAAAGCTTAATTTTTTTATAAGTACAAAAATATTGCGAAATTGCTTTTACTTGACAACATACTTTAACTAAACTTCAGTGAGAACAAAAAGCTTGGAACAATTTCATATCTATATATAATGTTTAATACTCTGACCAAAACTTTATAATGATTTCTCAAGAAGTTATTGACAACAATTTCTGTGACCCAAAGCAGATGTAACTCATATACGGAACAAAACTAAAAGCTTGCTAATATTGAAATTTGTGTACTGTATTAGACAACTGTTTGTTTACTATATCTAAGGGTACAAGATTGATAGCCTAAATATAAAGAATCATTGAATGGTTTCTATGCCTGCTGTTTTACACAGATAGTACTCTGAGCAAGACACGCCATAAAATGCGCTAAATTAGAAACAAACCAGTAGTTACAAAGTTTTGGGCTAGAGACAGATTATCCTGTTGCTGTGTTACTGATTATAGTGATTTCTGGGTTAGCGCGCTAAACCAAAGTTTTGTTACAAGAACGGCTATGGCTCGGGAACGGGGAGGTGGGTATATGTAATTTTATTGCATTAATTGCAGTTAACTATCGGCACAGAATGGAAGAAGTATTGTTCTGTATTTATCTCTTTCCAAGCGCTGGGATAAAATAAAGTCGAATTTTACACCGAAATTACGTCGAATATTGTTTTTTCCACGTATAACATGGTAAACGGTAAAGTAACGTCACAAAAATTTTCACAGTACAGTTTGAGTGCTACTGCAACTATAGGCCTGACATCTATCCGACAGCCGTTTTAGAAACTGAATAACAGAGCAAAAGCTGCCAATTTTGCGTGTATATCGCATAGGTATTGCTTTTGTTATAGCTTGGAGACGACGGGCGGTGTTTGACTTAAATATTGACAGCGGGTTTACTTATAAACTATATAAGCTATATAAGCTACATATTATATAGTCGATATTTTTCTAACCTCATCCAGACTACGGCATAGATTGCTAAAAGCAACATTGTCGACCAAGGCTTGCGTATATTTCGCTACATAATATATCGTTTGGGAATTGTTGGTTCTATCGAAGGTCATGGTTTTAACATGTATGTCGATTTTTCATAAGCAGATATTGCAAATTTCAACCCAATATATGTATAACTATGAAATACGGGGCATATATAGGTTCTGGATCAAAACGCCGAAATGTTACTGCTTTCGTCTGTAACTTTGCAAAGAATATGCACTCCGATCTGTTCAAAGGTCAGCCATTAATAAATTGATGTCTGTTTATTGTCTTTAATACTTAAAAGTTTTAATTAAAATTAAAACTTAAAATTAAATTAAACTTAAAATTTAACTAAAATTAAATTTTAGTTTTAATTAAATATTAAATATTAAATATTAAATTAAATAATTTAATTAAATTAAAATTAAAACTTTAAACTTAAAAATTTTAATACTTGCGGGGGAAACCGAAATTTTTTGTAGCTTAGCTGTCGATGGGGCGCTAGGGCGAGTTATCCTAAGGCCTACACCACACCCCCTGTCAAACCATATTTGTTCCCGTGAAGGCTCCCGCCACCCATCCGCGTGCGGAAGTCGCAGCTAAAATTTTAGCAAAAATTAGTAATTATGGTGGTAAAGTCGGCAAAAATTTAATTAGCAAAAGCGTCGGGGTCTGAATCCCTACTCCCCCTGAGGACCCTCCCGCGCCCGACCGCCTAATCCTCTAAGCCGCCGGACTTTTTACACCTATGATTTGTAATCGTTTTCGGACAGTGAGCGAACTCTATTAGTTGGGTTTTAAACTGTGCCGTTAGTAAGATTGAGCAATGCAATGCAGTATAGCAACATTAGCTTACATGTTCGTAGAGTGGGAGAGGGGATTATTCTCCTGAGGCGGTGGACCCCAACCTCAGCGCGAAGCGCCGATACCCTGATAGGCCTTAAACCTTCCAGGGAGGTCAGAAGCTTGGCGGTGGGTACGACGCCTCCGATAATGTAACCACTAACCCCTAAGAGCATGTATAGATTTTATCCACTGACCTACCGCTGCCTTTTATACAGTTTTATAGTAGCTATATGATCATGATCAAACCAAATTCAATAAGTAATAAAACAAATGCTGCAGTAATTAGGAATGACTTACACGGATTACGGGTAGACCTGAACACGGTGTTGTATCTGACGGTGACAACGTTTCAAGACTAATATAATCGGGATTAAAATCGATGGTCGATTTTCTCGATTTAAAGTAACGCAAGATGCACATTATTGCAACGAAGCTGGATAATGCGATAATTCCTGCGGTTACTCCTTAAATAATGAAAATTATCCAAAACAATCCTGGTGTAATAGATATCAATAAATATGTCAAAATTTTACATGTAAAGTGTTCTAGTGAAATGATCACGCAATATGATAACTGCCAGAGAAAGCGTTTATTCGTTAGTTAGGCTAACCGGCAGGCAATGCTGTTCCAAAGATCAGTTGTATTCGATAGTTGTTACCTGAAGCAGAGTTTTTATCTTTTTGCGAGACGTATGCCACAGCAGTATGCAGCAATCGAGGTGGGTCAGTGTTGTGCCATATATCCTTGCAGAACAAAAGGCAATAAATTCATAGTAAAATTCGGGAGGAAACGAAACTTCGATACAGACAACTTTGTATAGCATCGTTGAAAGCCGATATTTCGCTGCAAGAATCCCGGGAATGCTTGGACCTAAAAACTCGACATCGATCAAAAGAGGTCCCGGCAGGGCGTGTTTGTTAGCAATGTCGCGATGGAATTTGCGAACGTCATTATTACGGAAACGAAATTGTTTATTACTTCCTTGCCCTTGAATTGCGTAATATCACGTTTACCACGTTTCGAACATCCAACAATAGTAAACTTGATAATTTTGTTTTAAACGGCGTCACTCACTCTGACTCATTTTTGTTTCGCCTTTAATATTGTACCGTTAATATAAGGCAATTGCCCATGCCAATTTCCACCAGTTAGCGGCCTCCAGCGCATGTGATTTATGAAACATTCTTTTAGCAAAAGAGTCGAGTTGTTCAATGAAGCGAAAGCTTATAATACACACTCTGAGAAAAGGCGAAAACAAACTCACAGCCTGGTGGATACGACAAAAATAATATAATTTATAGTATAATATATGATTAGAAAATTATTAGTGTTTAAAGTTAGCAGGCAATGTGTTATAAGCTAACTACTATTACACAAGACAAGTGCAAAGGTAAGTTTGCTCTTCAACTTCCGTCTTTGTAGTTAAGCATTACAATATTTAAATACGATAAGCTCGGTGAAACAATAACTTAACAACAGCTGGTCGAAGTAATCTCGATGAAGACTCAAAATTTTTAACTAGATGCGAACTAGGTCGCTTTTCAGATTTAGATTTTTAGGTCCACGTATTGACCCATTTTAACCAAACAATCTATTTTTCAATATTTTTGTTGTAAAACATGTAGGAAAGTCAATTTTCATTGAGGTATCTATTATTCTCGATCCCATATCCCCGAATGCGACTGATTTTACGTTCCGTATCATTGAATCGAAGACGTGATTAAATTTTAAACTAGACGTCACATTTAAGATTATACGGATCGAGAAACAACTATGGCATGAATTTCAAATGTAATAACGGTACGCAGCTGCATGGCGCAACTTCCTAACACCATGCCCATACGACCCCGGCTATCATAACCTCAA
>JASANE010006478.1:0-35926 GCA_030248225.1 Trileptium ribeirensis | reverse complement strand
ATTGGGTAAATTGAGTGAATGTACAAAGCGAGTTAACAACAACACACGTACAGTGAATTAGACTCAATGCTGAAGTTGGGTTTACGCTATTGCATGCATAGTCAGTGCCGTGACTATCGCCCCTACCAAAGCGGAAGAGGGGTGAAGGGGTGGTGGGGCTCAACTCTATGTTCCAGTTATTGGGTAAATTGAGTGAATGTACAAAGCGAGTTAACAACAACACACGTACAGTGAATTAGACTCAATGCTGAAGTTAGGTTTACGCTAATGCATGCATAGTCAGTGCCGTGACTATCGCCCCTACCAAAGCGGAAGAGGAGTGAAGGAGTGGTGGGGCTCAACTCCATGTTTCAGTGATTGGGTAAATCGAGTGAATTTACAAAAATGAGTTAACAACAACACACGTACAATGAATTAGACTCAAAGCTGAAGTTGGGTTTACGCTTATGCATGCATAGTCAGTGCCGTGACTATCGCCCCTACCAAAGCGGAAAAGGGGTGCCCAGTTCGTGTGGGTTGGTGAGTAGGGTAGGGATATTGGGGGTGGGGGGGGGGAGGGAAAGGGTGGTGGGGCTCAACTCCATGTTCCAGTGATTGGGTAAATTGAGTGAATGTACAAAGCGAGTTAACAACAACACACGTACAGTGAATTAGACTCAATGCTGAAGTTGGGTTTACGCTATTGCATGCATAGTCATAGCCGTGACTATCGTCCCTACCAAAGCGGAAGAGGGGTGAAGGGGGGGGGGGGGGGGTGGGGGGGGGGGGGTGGTGGGGCTCAACTCCATGTTCCAGTGATTGGGTAAATCGAGTGAATTTACAAAAATGAGTTAACAACAACACACGTACAATGAATTAGACTCAAGGGTTTGCCGCTGTCGTGCCGTGCTTCGCCCCTACGCGGGAGGGGTGGGGTGGTGGGGCCCTGTTCGGATGGGATCGGGTGGAGCAGCGTGAAGTGACCAAAGCTGAAGTTGGGTTTACGCTTATGCATGCATAGTCAGTGCCGTGACTATCGCCCCTACCAAAGCGGAAAAGGGGTGAAAGGGGGGGGATGAGTGATTGGGTAAAAGTGTGTCGCGGTTAGTGGGGTGTTGGGTGGTGTGGGGGCGGGGGAGTGGTGGGGCTCAACTCCATGTTCCAGTGATTGGGTAAATTGAGTGAATGTACAAAGCGAGTTAACAACAACACACGTACAGTGAATTAGACTCAATGCTGAAGTTGGGTTTACGCTATTGCATGCATAGTCATAGCCGTGACTATCGTCCCTACCAAAGCGGAAGAGGGGTGAAGGGGTGGTGGGGCTCAACTCCATGTTCCAGTTATTGGGTAAATTGAGTGAATGTACAAAGCGAGTTAACAACAACACACGTACAGTGAATTAGACTCAATGCTGAAGTTGGGTTTACGCTAATGCATGCATAGTCAGTGCCGTGACTATCGCCCCTACCAAAGCGGAAGAGGGGTGAAGGGGTGGTGGGGCTCAACTCCATGTTCCAGTGATTGGGTAAATCGAGTGAATGTACAAAATGAGTTAACAACAACACACGTACAGTGAATTAGACTCAATGCTGAAGTTGGGTTTACGCTAATGCATGCATAGTCAGTGCCGTGACTATCGCCCCTACCAAAGCGGAAGAGGGGTGAAAGGGTGGTGGGGCTCAACTCCATGTTCCAGTGATTGGGTAAATTGAGTGAATGTACAAAGCGAGTTAACAACAACACACGTACAGTGAATTAGACTCAATGCTGAAGTTGGGTTTACGCTAATGCATGCATAGTCAGTGCCGTGACTATCGCCCCTACCAAAGCGGAAGAGGGGTGAAGGAGTGGTGGGGCTCAACTCCATGTTCCAGTGATTGGGTAAATTGTGTATTACATCTGACATTGAACCCATGTCACCTTTAGGGGACGGACGTTATAACGTTAGAAAAAAGAACAACTTAGAGCGAGGGGTAGCCACTCGACTTAGGCTTAGGCTTAGTATATACATAACTCATATAGAAACCATAGCTTAGGCTAAGACTAAGGCTTAGGCTTAGTATATCGAGAACGGCATACCATACATTTCACTTCCGGCCCTAAAGGTAAATTGGCCTGACATTGTGTAGTTCAAATCACTAGTAATTAAAATTGGTGATACAGTTTGGGGGAGGGTTTATTGACACAGTTTGGAGGGGTATCTTATTGACACAGCTTGGGAGGAGGGCTTATTGATACAGTTTGGGGGAGGTCTTATTGACACAGTTTATAGGGGTATCTTATTGACACAGCTTGGGAGGAGGCTTATTGACACAGTTTAGAGGGGTATATATCTTGTTGACACAGCTTGGGAGGAGGGCTTATTGACACAGTTTGGGGGGACTGCTTATTGACACAGTTTGGAGGGGTATCTTATTGACACAGCTTGGGAGGAGGGCTCATTGAAACAATTTGGGGGAAGGCTTATTGACACATTTGTAATTGAATGTACTGCCGTATGGACCGAGCGGTTGTGGAGATATATTGCCGTTTTCGTGTATTTTGTGCCTCATGTGCCCAAGCAAAAAACATTTTAAATTCACACCTACAACGGACATAACGACAATTGTATCACATGTTTACTTACATAGATGGTGCATTCCTGTTCAAAATGAGATCGTGGAGGTTGCGGATAAACCGACGTTTTCAGTATTTGGGGTCGCATGAAGCCCATTTTAAAACTTTCTTGACCCAAATTTTGCATGAAGCCCCATTGGAAAACTTTCTTGACCCAAATTTTGGATCCTTAAAGAGCCATGTAGCAAAGCGTCATATGCGGAAGCGTTTTTCCTTTGCAAAATGAGCTTAATTTTGCTCAGGTATCTCCACCTCTTGTCGAGATACAATCAATCCCATATTCTATCTATCCCGTTCGCATCCCTTCCCGAAAACCGTCGCGTCGGGTTTTTTTCGAGAGACGACGATGGAACCGGGCTTCGCGCTCAAGTAAAGAGCACAAATATAGATATTTCAAAAAAAATAGCAATGGCATGAAACAATTTTACCCAGTCAAGCTACATTTATCTGTGTTACTTTAAATAGTCCAATAATGGACATAGTTAAATTTCACCACTATACGCTTGACCCAAGCAACTCTGAAGTGTGTTACGTTATAACGTT
Organism: Trileptium ribeirensis; assembly: GCA_030248225.1. Classification (NCBI taxonomy): domain Eukaryota; kingdom Metazoa; phylum Nematoda; class Enoplea; order Enoplida; family Thoracostomopsidae; genus Trileptium; species Trileptium ribeirensis. Next base: position 32,785 of record JASANE010006478.1, on the reverse strand, counting down.
AGAAAAAAGAACAGCTTAGAACGGGGGATCGGAAGGCGGCAGCCTTCCGACTTATGCTTAGTCTATGTCTCATATAAAAAGACCTTAGCTTAGGCCTTGGCCTTAGACCTTAAAGGCTTTGGCTTAGATGTCGAGAACGGCATGGCCTGCCTTTTATTTCCGCCCCTCAGGGTTACAGGGGCCCGATCTTTGACCCATGTCACCTTTAGGGGCCGGACATTATAACGTTAGAAAAAAGGACAGTGTAGAGCGGTGGTTCGGGGGCGGCAGTTCCCCGACTTAGGCTTAGTACATGGCTCATACAGAAAGACTAACGCTTAGTATATCGAGAACGGCATAGCATGCATTTCACTTCCGCCCCTAAAAGTCACATTGGCCCGATCTTTCAATGTATCGTTTCAAATTTCTCCACGTTTCACAAAACGTAGTGTCTGAATACGCAACATGTTTAGTTCTGATGTTTCAGATTAATTATTATAATATTAAAAGTATATATATATATTTTAATACACATTTGAAGATTAAGAGTGATATTAAGGTATATTTAATTAATTTAATTAATTAATGTTTTATTTTTGAGACTAACTTTTGACAGTATTTTGAACTATTTTCATTGTGTTTTGTTGTTGTTGTTTAAAACGCTTTTGCCTTGCCTGTTTCTTTATTTTTTTATTGTATTCATAATAGATATATAAAAAATATATTGTGTTAAAGTTAATAAAACTGGTTTTGAAATAAGATGAATGAATGATTATAAAACATTTGGATAAAATGAGAAAAATGGCACTATAATGTAGATAATTAAAAATTTTGCTAGACAAATAGACTCCGTAAACGTAGGTCTTTGGGATTCATTAGGTGATACAACCGTAGCATTCTATACCAGGGGACTAGTCACTGTACTGGTCCACCATTAAATTTAAAAGTTGAATAATTCAAATACGCCGAGGCCCTGTCGATTAGCCTGCTCGTTCACCTGATCTAAACCATCCTGACATTTCTGTGGGCATTATTGAAGGAGGACTTATAGAAACGCAAACCAAAAACCTGCTCTACCGGAAAGAGGCTACATCGAAGAAGCACTCCCTTGTAGAGCCTGGCATGGTTTGAAAGTTAGCCGTTTTCGATTGGAAGAATGCATTGATCTTAGAGGCGCTCTGGTTCGCACGAAAGTAATGCGGCGTTCACGTTATAATGTCCCCAACGTTTGAAACCTATGTACCCCACAGTGTCAGACACACTGTTGACAACAGGGTGTCTTAGACACCCCCATGTTTTTAATAAAGTTTTTCAACGGTAGCTAGCTACGCGTATTACCACTTGCCGACAGTGTCAGGCACACCGTGTCTTCTGGCAGTTTTATTGACACTGTTCGGAATTATTTGAGCAATGTTCATATGGGCTAGATACAAATATCGAGAATTTAGGAAAAACTCCACAGGACAGCTGACTAATAAACCGCATTCGCTACAGACGGTGTCCGTTATAGTTAATTCGCGCCAAATTGGTAGCTAAGGGTGTGTACGACACTGTCTAGAAAAAATTTAGTAGCTAAGGGTGTGTCGTACACCCTCGGCATTTGATTTACGGTATGGGTGTCACCCTGACTGTCTATACGGTAGGGTCGCGACTACAGGGGGTCAAAAGTTCCAAACAGCGGGGACATTATAACGTGAACGCCGCATAAGTCCTATTCATCAAAAACCTAAGTTATATATGGGAGTACAGGCATACCAAAATGCATCTAGATATGCTTATTATTTGGCGTGCTGGGCCACTTTAATGTTTGTGCGTTACTTATGGGACACCCTATATAGCTACGCCGAGGCCGTGTCGAATGGCCAGCTCCTTCTCCTGATGTAGTCAAACTGTTCTCGATATACTATAACGGTACTCCTTAACTCAAGCTTAGGTTAGTATATGACACATGCAGTAAGCTTAAGACAAAGTTTCGGGACTGTCACCCTCCCTCCCTAAACTCTACTTCTAAGGTGTTGCTTTTTTCTATTTTGGCAACAAAAAATAGCGATATCATATCCGATCATCAATGCGATCGCCCAAAATTATTCTTGTCGTATATGACACTTGCACTAAGCTTAAGACAAAGTTTCGGGACTGTAACCCTCCCTCCCTAAATTCTACTTCTAAGGTGTTGCTTTTTTTCTATTTTGGCAACAAAAAATAGCGATATCATATCCGATCATCAATGCGATCGCCCAAAATTATTCTTGTCGTATATGACACATGCACTAAGCTTAAGACAAAGTTTAGGGACTGTCACCCTCCCTCCCTAAACTCCACTTCTAAGGTGTTGTTTTTTTCTATTTTGGCAACAAGAAAATAGCAATTTCATATACGATCATCAATGCGATCGCCCAGAATTATTCTTGACAATTTTGTAATCGCAAGTTTTGCATCGGCCGTATGAGCGGCCATCGTTCGACGAACACGGGCATCGATGCCAACGTGATACGTTAGGTACGGATATGATCCGAGAATTGCGTCTTCGTACGCATCGATAACGTCGGTGTAGCGGTTGAAGTAGCACAACATTCGAATGCCATTCGTTAGGAATTTGCGTTCTGAAATTTAAAATGTCAAAGTATTCAGTGATCATCACAAATACTGTCGGGAGTTGGGTCTTGTCGCATTTAATAATGATCCCATTGCTTTAGAGGTAGTTGGACCTTACAATATATATTTAATTACTATAATTTCGACGATACACATTACTCAAGAACGGCTGGTTGGATCGATGTCGGTGAGGGCTCAAAATTTCCGTCTTGACGGGATACGTGTTTATGCGACGCTGGCGTTATAATGACCCCGCTGTTTGGAACGATTGTTTACCTGTAGTAGCGACCCTACTGTATAGACAGTGACTGTAACAACCACACCGTATATCAATTTCTAAGACATCCCCCAAGGTACTACATTTTTCATTTGCGATGTCGTACACGCCTTGAACTACCAATTTCGCGCGAATTAACAGTAACTATACCGTCTCCAGCTAATGCAGTGTATTAGTTGATGCCGTGCAGTCTTTTTTAAGATCGATATTTGCATCTAGACCATATGCATGTTGATGAGATTAAGTCGCAAACCGTCAATAAAACAAAGAAGACACAATGTGTTTGACACCGTCTAAAGGTGGCAATACCCCTTGCTAGCTACCCTTGCAAGGATTTATAAAAACATGGGGTATCAGTGACACCCTGCAATCGACAGTATGCGGGTACATGGGTTCCAACCGCTGGGACATTATAACGTGAATGTTGAATTAGATTCCTTGCTCAACATTTTGACCTATTGTCACTGAAAATTTTCACGACTTTACGTTGTAAAGTTTGTAAATTTGTTAATTGTCATTTCAACGTCGGAAATTTTGGTAAAGATTCACGTGTTGTTTTACATATAGGGATGTAAATGGACTGGAGGGAAAAATTTTCGATTCGGTTGAAACCAAACCAAAATCAAAACCCTCTCCCAAACACCCAAGCCGGGTTACCCAGCAACACTGACGGCCTCCAACTGAACGGTGCCCATACGACTCTGGCTACCTCGAGTCTCAAAGAAGAAGCAGCAATGTACCTAGTCCCAGGGAATCGATTAGCTTAGCATAAAGTAGCGCGCTTTGCCAGGGTGTTCGGCCTGGCCCCTTTCGGTGGCGCCCGTGTTTAGTTTCGTGGTATCATTTATTAGATGTCCACCGGGGAGATTTGGGATTAAATGATACAGGATTCTTCTTCCTACAGCAGTTGGAAATTCAAACTTGAAGTCTATTAACAATTTGAGTAACCTCTATGCCTATGTATAGGTAATAAGGTGCTATGTATAGGTAATAAGGTAAATTTGAGGAAAGTCATGTAGTACATATTTGACCCGCTTTTGGTCATTTTATCTAGGTCAACGGAACTCGTTCGTCGACGACGACCAGACGCTGAATATCAATACTCTACTGCTCGAGACAACTTTTGTATGACGCTTTCGTTCGTCCGAGCGTGGCAGTATTATTCTTTCTTAGCGGATGCACTCAAAGGATATTTTCGCAAAATTAGGAAAAAGTAGGGAATTTCGAACAGTACTTGGTCTCAACATCATTTTGGTGCAGTTCTACGGGGCCTTGTCGTTGAATATTTATCTATCTCATTTTGATTGTATTAGTCGCAATGTTTTATTTCGTGGTCATTAGTGTCATAGCGCAAGTTTTGCCTATAGGAGTAAACTACGGATTTGTGTGAATTATCACTGGTAAATTTTTTCTCAAGCCTGACGGACAAAAGAAATCTACTTTGGTCACTCGTCACATTTTTAGGGCGAGCGATCTCGGTGTCAACTACAACTCACGTACCCAGTGGTTCGGTTTGGGCTCATTTTTGTACGGTATCCTGGAAGAGGGATGCCTATCTAGCTCGACCGCTGTAGAGTAAAAAGGTCTCACTTGTGGATTGGCAATGTCCATGGATGTAATCTAAAAACGGAGAGTTTTCGACTAGGGACGGTACTAAATTTGTGAGCTAACGAATATTTTGGTTACTAGAAAGCGTCTCATCTGATATGGATGCTTTGGGTTTGCTCAACCACATGTCCATGGATGTAATCTAGAAACGGAGAGTTTTCGACTAGGGACGGTACTAAATTTGTGAGCTAACGAATATTTTGGTTACTAGAAAGCGTCTCATCTGATATGGATGCTTTGGGTTTGCTCAACCACATGTCCATGGATGTAATCTAGAAACGGAGAGTTTTCGACTAGGGACGGTACTAAATTCGTGAGCTAACGAATATTTTGGTTACTAGAAAGCGTCTCATCTGATATGGATGCTTTGGGTTTGCTCAACCACATGTCCATGGATGTAATCAGAAACGGAGAGTTTTCGACTAGGGACGGTACTAAATTTGTGAGCTAACGAATATTTTGGTTACTAGAAAGCGTCTCATCTGATATGGATGCTTTGGGTTTGCTCAACCACATGTCCATGGATGTAATCTAGAAACGGAGAGTTTTCGACTAGGGACGGTACTAAATTTGTGAGCTAACGAATATTTTGGTTATCGAGAAAGCGTCTCATCTGATATGGATGCTTTGGGTTTGCTCAACCACATGTCCATGGATGTAATCTAGAAACGGAGAGTTTTCGACTAGGGACGGTACTAAATTTGTGAGCTAACGAATATTTTGGTTACTAGAAAGCGTCTCATCTGATATGGATGCTTTGGGTTTGCTCAACCACATGTCCATGGATGTAATCTAGAAACGGAGAGTTTTCGACTAGGGACGGTACTAAATTTGTGAGCTAACGAATATTTTGGTTACTAGAAAGCGTCTCATCTGATATGGATGCTTTGGGTTTGCTCAACCACATGTCCATGGATGTAATCTAAAAACGGAGAGTTTTCGACTAGGGACGGTACTAAATTTGTGAGCTAACGAATATTTTGGTTACTGGAAAGCGTCTCATCTGATATGGATGCTTTGGGTTTGCTCAACCACATGTCCATGGATGTAATCTAAAAACGGAGAGTTTTCGACTAGGGACGGTGCTAGATTTGTGAGCTAACAAATATTTTGGTTACTAGAAAGCGTCTCATCTGATATGGATGCTTTGGGTTTGCTCATCCACATGTTAGATTTTACGGGCTAAATTTCGTTCGTATAGAAGATTTACCATTATCGGCTAGGAATGGGTCTCGTGCAAAATGCAAACACCCGTTCTGTTCAACTCTAGTAGGTTTATCTCGTTTCTTTGTCATGGCACACTGTGTAGTTTTGGTGTATGACTAACCTATATATGATAACTATTTGCTTTCATGAATTTTTCACATTGCCCGAGAAATTTCGTAAGGAACAATCGGTAATAAATAAGGGGCTCGTTACTAGGAACGAACTATACTAATGTAATCCAGCAATCGAACGGGGTCATGGGGTCGCGGGGTCAGTTGGGGTCATATTTCTCACGGGGTCAATACACTGAAAATTACAAACTTTTTTCATTAAATTCTCCATACAAAGATCTCACTAACATGCTGGTCCATATATATAACCATCTCGGCTCATATTTGCACTTTCGGATGTACGAATATAGATGAACTGTTTGCACTTTCGAATGTAAAATTCCAAGTGGTATCAAAAACACACACCTTTTCAAACTTTTCAATGAATTATCATTATTCCAAGCGATGATTACTTTACTCGCTGACCTTATTATTCAATATATAATAATAAAGGAAAACATCAAACCAACGCTAAGCAGATTAATACTACGACCGCTCAGACCAAATTTTTTAAGCTACCATGTCGTCAGAAAAATATCTCTATCTCGACAACTGAGGTTGCGGTCCCCTTTTAAACCTGTACTTAATCGGCGGTCTAAACTTAAGACCTTAGTCTACTTTTCTGATGCAAGAGTTTTTCCGTCCAATAGATTTCTAAAAACAAATTTAGAAATTTCTACTTCGCGGTCCAATTACAACGCACTTGCCCCATTTTTCATGTATTTTACCAGAGCAATTCTACAAATTTGGTCGGTAAGTACACATATTCATACATACATGTATAGGAAATATATACTAAATATTTTATATCCAAGAAAAATACGCTAAATCGAAAGCCCTACTAGGCTGTCAAAATATTTCTATAATATATAAATAATCACAATTTCTAATGAACTATTTTCATAATATATACACATATATATATGCATATATCCATACATATACATTGTACAAAAACGGCTAGTTAATAATAAATTTTATTCTGGTCGGTCAACGGTCTACTCGTTTGGAAATTTGATACCACGTTGTATCGCTCCAACTGCAGTACTGCTGATAATTACAAAAATACTTTAAATAAACTACAACCGTTAGCTGTGTTAGCGGTATTCGATTTGTTTATAAAATCAACAAGCTACCCTGTGGGAAACACATACTATGTGTCAAGAACTTTCGTTCGAAAACGAAAAAGATTTCTTCTTAAAAGAAGAATGTCACAGCAGTCATATTGCTATTAACAATACAATTTCTGCACCTGGACTACATATAATTATTTAAATATAAACTTTACGACGGTTCAGCATAATATATGGTTTTTGAAACATGTCAAATTATTTGACTTCAGCGTTTACGATTATGCTGTCTATAAAATAGCAAGAATGAATTCAGACCTGGTAAAGTTGATAATATAATTTTCGATGTCATCAATTCTCGGAATTCCTAAATGTTTTCATCTCAATTGTAGTCAACAAATCCGAGACGTTTGCTGCATGCCATTTTTGCCTGGCATGCAGACTCCAGCGGTCGGATCTGAAAAGGCTTTTTTGACTATAACAGATACGTGCAGTGCAGTGCAATTAAAGCTTTAATGCACACTCTGACAGAAGGTGAAATCAATGTCACAGCCTGACGGCTGTGACAAAAACAGGCATTGCAAATACTGTGGTAGCTGTGTTACGTGTATATAGAGTAAACAAAAGACGAATACGTGGCAAAAATATAATACACAAGCGTGCATTATGTTGTTTAGTTTTTTTTATTTATTGCCTTGTTTTCATGTATTCCAGGTATACTCTTAATACTTAGTAGTAGAAAGGGGTTGCTCCTTACGGTTGAGCTTGCTTGATCGTTCCCTCCTCTTACAAAATAGGACAGAGAGGGGATCCATGTCGAGTGTTTCTCCGGGAACGCCATGTCTCCTATACCCGTTTTGTGCACGCAGGCACGTGTCATTCTTGCTAAGATGTTCGTTTAAACCACGAAAGTATTCATTCCTATGACAAATTTGGTGGACCTTACGAAAGCTTACCAAAATCGGCTTGTGTTATGTATATAAGACAACAACTAAAGGTAGACTGTCGACGATTAATGCCGAAGCTATACGAAAGAAAAGAAGCGAAACAAGCCCTACTGGGTGATCAAAAAGAAACAAAGGTAATGAAAACCTAAACTTAGAAACCAGGTAATGAAAACCTAAACTTAGAAACCTGGTAATGAAAACCTAAACTTAGAAACCTGGTAATGAAAACCTAAACTTAGAAACCTGGTAATGAAAACCTAAACTTAGAAACCTGGTAATGAAAACCTAAACTTAGAAACCTGGTAATGAAAACCTAAACTTAGAAACCTGGTAATGAAAACCTAAACTTAGAAACCTGGTAATGAAAACCTAAACTTAGAAACCTGGTAATGAAAACCTAAACTTAGAAACCTGGTAATGAAAACCTAAACTTAGAAACCTGGTAATGAAAACCTAAACTTAGAAACCTGGTAATGAAAACCTAAACTTAGAAACCTGGTAATGAAAACCTAAACTTAGAAACCTGGTAATGAAAACCTAAACTTAGAAACCTGGTAATGAAAACCTAAACTTAGAAACCTGGTAATGAAAACCTAAACTTAGAAACCAGGTAATGAAAACCTAAACTTAGAAACCTGGTAATGAAAACCTAAACTTAGAAACCTGGTAATGAAAACCTAAACTTAGAAACCTGGTAATGAAAACCTAAACTTAGAAACCTGGTAATGAAAACCTAAACTTAGAAACCTGATAATGAAAACCTAAACTTAGAAACCTGGCTATACATATGTGTAGATATTACAGCGTACGCGGGCCTATTATAGTAATCGACTGTGTCGATCGTGCCTCTGCTTGCAATGAGAGTTTAGTAATACTCAGGGTTAAGTATCTTGTTTAAATTTCCGTCAAAACGTTGCCGACGCCGATGAACAGGCAGTGTCTTTAAATGTCCCATATCCAATATGTTAGTAGGTGTTGCTGACATTTTTATGTGTCCTTAGTATCATACATACATTATAATTACCAAGACCTAGAAATAGGGTGTGTAACCTTATGAGATAACAAGGATCAATAGTTGCCCCTAATTTTCGTTCCTAGCAAAACCTTTGCTTTGCTTTGACTAGCTCCGCTATAGCAACACACAAATTACACAAAACTCAATGCAACGCAACAGTTAGATTGTACATAATCCAATACTTAGAAACCCAGAATTTTGAAACAAAGATTATATTTTACTTTAATTTTCCGATTTAGAGCCTATTTTATAGCAAAAATCCTGATCCGGCGGTGGTGCTCTATTTTCACAATTAAGCGCCCACAATCTGGCACATTATGTATCTTCAAGTAGACTCTTCATATTTTGAGTATTTTCGTATATAATGCCAACGTGGATGCCAATTTTCGATCCAATATCTACACACTTCTAAGCATTTTCGTGGCAACCTCGACTTTTCACTTAATTCTCAATCAGTTTTGCCATGTTGGCTATGAAACCCTGTGTGTTTTGTAATGTTCCTTAATTTTCATCCTTGTACATAAAAAAACATTTACTTCTATATCCCTTGTCGGCACGCTGAGACCGAACAACCCATCATTTCGAATTTAAAATTCTTCGGATCACATCAAGTACTTGTTTCTTCAACTTTAGGATAAAAATTTATTGATCCACGTCTTAATGGCCATGTTTTCGAGAAACTACAGATTTAGACATTATAGTAGAAATATAATATTTTCAAGGAATCTTGACAGTAGTTGCATTTTCGCCACCAGGGGCGCTTAGTATATTTATGTAAACATGTACATTGCACATATACACGCCAGATATGGGACCGAGTCAACTTATTATGACTCGGTGACCCGCGCTTGATGGTTGTCCGGTTACCTGGTGACCCGCTCACGGTCACGGAAACATTGAACAGTTGAATATCTTCTTGGCGAACCGCTATTACAGCCGAATTACAATTGCTTTTTCGGCAAGGTCTTAGCCAGAAACTAGATACAGTCATGGACATACGTACTTAGATGTTCAAGTTAAATGTAATGTGTTAGGATGTGTCTTGGAAGTAGTTTTGTCACGTGAAGCCGCTTGTATGGGGATTGCGAGCCACTTGTCAACATTTGAATATAAAACCGATGTGGAATGCCACCTCTAAATCAGAGTTCTAAATCCTGTTTTGGGTGATACACTGCATGTACGTGCTCCACAAGAAAAGCCCAACACCATTTTATCAATTTTCCATACTTCTGGTCTGATTCTCATAGCAATTTTTTGAGCAAACATCGTCGGAAAGTTTGGCTTATGTACACTTGAGTTTCCATTGTGCCTCCTGCCGAAGTGCCGAGCAGACATAAAGAAGACAAACTCTCTATTCTGTTAGGTTGAACACAATACAGTTATACTGTTATGGGTAGGTATGGTCTCGCGTTTCAGATTTTCAGTGTGATCATGCTTCGGATTTGCATTTGACAGTTACACCGACTTAAGGAACAAGGCATACTAGATGCTGCGTGGGCACTGTTGGGTTAACAATCTCATTTCAGATGTACTGTAAATATTTAACTTAATTCAACAACCACTTCCAAGTAATATTCGATAACAGCAAAATTACACTAATTTTTTTAAAAGCACAGGCATTCCCTGGTGGCAAGATTGCTGCTGGAATATTTATTTGGCCAGCTTTCTGTAGTTCACGTGTATGTGCTATGAATATTCGATCCAAATTGTACCAATCAATCCCAAGTTATAAAAAATAGCAATTCAACCGACAAAGTATTGCTCCAAAATATGCAGTTTCCAAAACATTATTGTCTCATGAAGGACTTTATTCAGTTTATATCATAGTTACAGGTAATTTTGTTTACTGTCACATACCTTCGAAAAATTTTAACGCCTTCTGTTTACCTCTTACTGGGTTATAACGTCTCAATATGAAATCATTTTTGGCCTGGATTAATGGGCTTGTTCAACCTCTGTATGCAAACAAAAGGTGATATAGACAAATAATTTCATTTGTATGTGCCATTCCACGAGCGCATGCAATGCTAGGAAATTTGCCTAATCGGTTGTTTTAAGTTATAGCTATAGCACTAAATATTGCGTTTAATACTGTATATTGCAACAAGACAACAGGATGATCTATCCTGGTATAAATTTATTCAGTACTAAATTGAAAACTACATTTGTTAAATATTTGTTGTTTGGTATATATTATATGCGAGTAACTGCCTGTCTTGGATAGCCAAATTCAAGACGTGCCCTGCATGATATCATGCTCACGATCACTTTCAACGCTCATATCATTGCCATTTCTAATGTTATGATCAGTGACGTTCTGGCTTAGACGACAGATTATAAATTAATACTCTCAACTTACGAATTTCAGCGTTTTCAGGAAACCGCTCCAACAGATCACTTTCAGCGCTCAAATCATTGCCATTTGAAATATTATGGTCAGTGACGTTCTGGCTTAGACGACAGATTATAAATTAATACTCTCAACTTACGAATTTCAGCTTTTTCAGGAAACCGCTCCAACAGATCACTTTCAGCGCTCATATCATTGCCATTACTAATGTTATGATCAGTGACGTTCTGGCTGATGTCAACATCTGTTCTGCTATCCATAGAGGCAACTTTTAGACCAAGATAGCGTCGTTTCACATCGCTCGAAAGAATCGCCCACCGATCTTCCCATGATCGTTCGAATGCATTTAAATTGACAAGATTAGTTCGAAAAAATCCGGGACAAATCGTTATCACTTTGACTGATGAAAAACAGAGTTCCGCCCTAAAATTATGAACGTTTCAATGTAAAGATGCATAGTTAATAACATGATGCAATAATAGAATACTAGACTATAATGTATACTAAACAAAATTTTAATTAAAATGAATATTGCTAGTGTTGGGCACCTGCCGGATTTTTAAAGGCCGGCTGGCCGTGAAATGTAGCGCCCGTCGGTCGGCTGTCTAGTGAGCGGATAAAACGGTGACCCAAAAACGACCTGCCGTAACAACGACCTGCAGAAAAAAAAACGGCCGCCTGAAGAAACGACCGGCTTGCGCCATTTCCAGCTTGTATCCAACAGCACTGCTGGCGAACTTCTGCTGGATTAATTGCAACACTACACCATTCTCAACACTACACTGTTACCATGGTGAAAGTATTGAGTGTCAACAGTCTATTTGTGAGCACTGGAACAAACGTTTAAGAGGTATCCAATTTGACCTCGGCTTTTATACGAGTACAATAGTATTGGTATCGTAAATCGTCTGTTTATTGTTAACCGCGTCCGCAGATAGAAATATTTCATTTCACATGTACTTGAAGCTTATGACTTAGTGCAAATATTGAAAGAAATCACAGCAGGTGGGCAAGCTGGTCTTTAATCACGGCCAGGTGTAGTAACATAGGCATACATACTCATAGGGGGAGAGTGGGATTATCCCCTTTAGCTCGGACCTCCTCTCTTAGGGCGTCGCTGCTCCCATGGAAGGTAGCCATATCCCCTGAGGCTACCCTTTAATCCCCGCTGTCCGTAGGCGCATAGAAAATTTTGGCAAAAAGAAGCAATAGTCGGAGAAAATGGGCAAAAATTATGGAAATTGGGTAAAAATTGAGGGAAAATTATAACTAATTTTGAGTCCCAAGAAATTTCAAAAATTTATGCCCTCACTGACGACCTTCTGCTGACCGGTTGATCCCATCCTCAGGAAGACCTTCATTTGCACTAGCTATCGCTTCTTGGATTTCGGAGCTCACCCAACCTAAGCAACCTAAGATAACGACTAGCGAAATGCGGGTAATCTTAAAATAAATCACAGAAATTAAAGCTCTTAATGTCCGGGTATATATACACCATCCGTGCCATTCTGGGTTGACATTATCAAGTTTCTAAAATAAACTAAAAATTGATCTAAAAAATACCGCTATGAGTGCGGGTATAGAGATAAAAAAAACATAAACACCTTTCTCGGTGGGACTTTACCTGAGACCTTCCGCGTAGGCAACGATGGCATGTTTAGAAGCAGAATATGGCAACGAATATGGATCTTTGCGATGGCCAAGCATCGACGCTATAAATACAATACGACCACCGTCGATATCTCTCATGAGGGGTCTAAAATAGAGATAGAATAGATAGAGATGGAATGATAGAAAGATAGAGATACAATGATACAAACATACCAAGCTTTGTCCATGCACTTCCTACGCAAAGTTTTAAACAGCATGGTTTGTGGAACGCAACCAATTAGCATAAATAATTTGAAATTTCACTTAGCTAATTTTCCTGCCTTTTCTTAAACAACTCTTCAAACATAGTGTATCGAAGAAACCATTAGTGCAATGTAAACGATTTCCGCGACACTAATTCTTGCGTAGCATGGTACATCCAACCGACTACCATGCACCAAGGTATGGTCGTGATCACACAGGGACATATCTTTTATATGGCGGCCGTTTTGTAACGTAAACGCCGCATAAATAATACAAATAAACGTTTGATTATCGATCTTCTCTAGCTGAATGACCAAATAAAATTAATATAACGCAGCAAAGTTCAGGCAAATATTCGCATTCCGACGCAACACAAATGGTTCTGTTTTATAACCAAGTGAGCTCAGCGAATTAATTCCCAAGAATCTCATAGGATCAAAAGTATATCTTCATATCAAAGTAAATCCAACCGTTCTCTAGCCAATATATTGATTGATTGATTGATTGATTGATTAACTCATTGAGGCATTGATTGACTAATTGATTGAATTGATTGATTGATAGATTGGTTGAGTGAATTGACACACCTCGTACGTACTACATACCGAGCGTCTAGTACATGCAACAATTATAATACCTGAATCCGTGAACCGTCCGAACTTGGCCGATAAAATTGACGTCCATTGCAAATTGATAATCGTCAACTGTATTCCATGTATCGGGCAAAGTACTTCCAGGCACGCCAGCGTTGCAAACGATTGCCCACAATCCTAAAATTAGAAATTGTCGCAAACGGGTACAACACGATAACATATAAAATTATGTCACAACGAGTAATGATTTATTACATTATAATATCTAAATAATTATTTACATGTTTACTGAATTATGCAGCTATGCGTTTGGCTTCGCGTGCTATTCAAATTTCTTATGTCAAAAATATATTTTATTGCATTAACGAATTTCCGCACTAAGAGATAATGTGCATCATTAAGGCTTAATGATCATTTCTTATGTGCGAGTTAATGCCTTTGTCTTGGGAAATTTATACGAGCTTGATCAGATTTATGGATGCGAACATCAAATCTGATTTCAGAAATTAGATAATTACAAAGGGAAAAACTTATAAATAATTGATGTTTAAATATTTAGCAGTTGGACATTAAGTTCTGTGATATTGTCCTTGTATCCACACTTGTCGTAATATCGCCTCTTCCGGTCTGACATAGTTTATTACATTCTGCGCCGGAATCCGCTGGGTTTACATCTCAAACTGGGGCCAGGGAATGCCATACATGCTGGTTCAATGGTTTTCTGCCCCAAATCCATCGAAACCAACTCGTTTGGTGGTTTCGTTTATTAATATAGGTACAGGGCTAGTAAGTAATAAATTGTTCTATAGTTTTAGATATGCTCAAAGTGACATGCAGGTTACCATTTGTCGCGTAGGTGTCTAATGTATGTCGGCTTTATGGGGTTAGTTGATACTTGCGCAGGTATAAGAAAAGTGTAAAATGTAAACATTTTTCAGACCTCAAATTTTTTTACAAGCTTTTACTTTGGCGGGTAGACGCGGAGCTTCAGGAGAGTAATGGCTTGACAAGAGGAATCAGCTTTTTAAGGGAGCAGTAATTCTCTATGCACATCTATACGGCCTGATGCATTGCTGATGCCCCATTGCATCTCCTAGACTATAAAGAGGATCACGAAGCTTGATTCAAATCTTCGTAATAACCTAGTTCTACATAATATATAGGCCAAGTTAACCCTGAAGGGCGTAAGTATAATGCATGTCATGCCGTTCTCGACATACTAAGCCTAAGCCTGGGTGCTTATATGAGACATACCTCATGGTTATCTGATCCAATATGCAGTCTAAAGATATGCTTGCTATTCGAATATCTCTTGCAAAACCGATAAACCATATAAAAAATCTAAATTTCAACGACTGTGCATTATCTGATTATTTAGCGGATGAGGAGACAATTGGATTAGTCGAGGTATTCGATTTGGCAATGAATGGTAATAAGACAAAGCTACTCCAGCTAAGGCAACAAATTATATCGAAGTCATGGAAAAAGGCAAATCACCGAAGAATACCATTAAATCTTGCAATGTTTGCAAAGCTTGCGGAGTTAAAGCTAAAACGAAAAGACATGGGATGACTGGTAAAAACAAGTGTTTGGAGTGGTGGAATGCGAACTGTGGTGGACTTATAACAGGGGGTCATTTTTACTACAAAACCTGTGTTCCAAAAGTAATTGCTTACTTATCCAAATAAAGCAGCGACTTGTATCTTTTATTATCTCGTTTTCTAAGGCTTCTTTCTGAAGTGCTACCGCCATATCTTTGATATAAAAGTTGTGTTTCACACATTTTTTATTAAACTATATATAGGCATTTTTTTGCAAATTTCGAAAATGCGAACGATATACTTTAGCACGAAATGCTTTATTGTGTTGTGGAATATTTCCGCAGCTTACAAAAGAGAAAAGGATGTAATTCAAACGTCCTACAAATCATATTTTATATACACTGCAAAATAGCAAGTATGGTACGTAACGACACCGTAAATTTAACAGGTCTATGTGTTGCCGCAACACTTTTTGCAGTATTATGAGGAAGTAAACTTCAGATGACACGCCAACTATCTCATTTTGGAATTTTGTATAAAAATTATTACGGAACGCTTTTCGACCAATTGAAATTATGCGTAAAACTGTTCACGAACACACTGCTCGCGATTGAAATCTAGCCATTTCGTGTTCGTGAAAATTTAAGTAAAATTACCCAAATGTTTGAGAACGAAAATTTATCGAATTTGAATTAAACCAGTTTGTTCGCTAACACAAAGAGCATAACTACAGGATCGATTTGCTTGTGACGTCACTTTTGCATTAAATTAGTTCTTGAACACTCAGTAATCCAAATTTAAATAATTTGGCGTTAGGGAACCGAATTTCTGCAAATTAAACGCCGAAATACAGTGCGAGCGCAAAGTATATTTCCTGGCACTTGAATTTGATTTTGCCAATTTTCGGTTAGTCAAAAACCGAATGAAATTCTGCGTGTTTTCAGTAACAGGGGTTCGCTATATGATAACGGTTATGACAAGAGAGAATGGTTGGTGGGGTTACCTTAAGTTTACTCCCTCCCGCATTACACTGTATTCAGTTGTGGATCGATTCGCTACAGCGTTGTGGGATTTTGGTGACAATTTTTGATAATTCTTTTCAAAACCCACCTTGCACAACTGCTAATTTATATATCAAAAATGGTTTACTTTAGCACTAAATTACTTAGCTAGTGGCACATTAATTTTATATTGTATCCTTCAAATTTTTTCAGCGATACTACGCCCGCTAGCCCGACGGTATTAGCTTAACACCTAGGAACCACACCGTATAAATCGACTGGATTGTAGAGGTGAAAATAGACCGAAATTTTTTCGGCCCGGCCCCTTGCGAATCGAGATCGGCCCAACTTGTAGCTACAAAATTTCGGCCAAGCCCGTTTGTAATCTGGTATAGACAAGCTCGATATGAAAATAAAGATATAAATATGAAATCAGCCTGACAAAAAAAGATTATTGAACCTGCACTAACAATTGACTGAGGTGAAAAGGAAACGGAATTTTTCGGCAGCCCGTGAAAATCGGTTCTGGACATGCCCGAGGGCCGGGTACCACTGGGCCTGGACTGGTCACAGGCCGTGATTCTCACCGCTACTGAATAGTGGTCCAACTAATTTTCTACAATAAAACCTATCCAAAACGGGAAAACATAATAGAAAATGTTAGCTTGTTTTATACGTTCGATATGCTCTGCCTTTCTCGGAATACTATGTGTCAGTCTGGTTCTTAGCCTAAGTTAATATCCTTATATGAGCGTTATACTAATCCTAAGCCTAATGCGGCGTTCACACTATAATGCGCCCGTTGCTTGGAACATTTGTCCCCCTGTGGTAGCGACACTACCGTATAAACGGTCAGGGTGACATCCATACTGTGAATGAATTGCCGAGTGTGTACGACATACCCCTAGCTACTATTTTTATCTTTACAGTGTCGTACACACCCTTAGGTACCAATTTGTCACGAGTTAACTATAACGTACACCGTCTGTAGCGAATGCGGTTTATTAGTCAATTGGGGTATGTAGACTTATTTAAATTCTCGATATTTGTATCTATGCCTTATGAACGTTGAAGAAATAATGGTGCACACTCTCAATAAAATTGCAAGCAGACACGATGTGCTTGACACTGTCGAGATGTGGCAATACCCCTAGCTACCTACCTTTGAAAAATTTATTAAAAACATGGGGGTGTCTCTGACAATCGGTAGGCGACAGTGTGTCTGACACTGTGTGGTGTACATGGGTTCCAAACGTTGGGGACATTATAACATGAACGTCCCATATGTCAGGGTCTTCCGCCCCACAAACCCTCCGCACAAAGATATTGTTTCTTTGTAACGTTGAAGGTGAAGGATAAACTAAAACTTAGAATGAACTTGACTTACTAATTTGGTACAATCTGTCCCTTTACTACACCGAACTACCACACATCACTGAACAATTAGGCCGAACTAAAATCATCAACTTCGAGAAATGAAAAAAACTATATATAAATTCGCTGAAGCCGGAACACTCCACTTATTATAACTCAATCAACTTTAAAAGTTTGTTTGCCAGTTTTGTGGTATTCAGCAAAACAAAACAGGAGACGTCAATTTCAGATTCATTGACAGTCACATTTTGTCCAATACAGAGCGAAGACAACGCGATTTAGACTATATTTTAGAGACATGAGTGGTGTTTCAGCCGTTTAATCTCCAAGGTCAGCTTACCAGCTTCGCCCTTTAGTCGTCTCTTGACCACGTCAGCAGCTATTCGAACAGATTCTTCATTGGTAATATCCAGCTTAATCGTATGAATACAGTCGTCGAATCCTTCTCCGTGGGCATCATCGCTGAGTGCTTGACGACCGCTATCCGTAAAACATCCGGCATGGACGTGGATGCCATGGCTGGCAAGTCTTAGCGCCAACGAACGGCCAAAACCACTGTCACATCCTGTAATCAGGACGTGGCGACCTTTTATCGGGCTAATTGGTCGCCGATTGTACCAAAGTCGAACGAAGCTGATTGCAATTGTGTAGGCAAGTTGAATAGCGTTTAACGATATTGCTAATGCCCAAACATAGACAAGTGTTACCACGGATTGCAGTTTTGTTGATGGCATTGTCTTGCTTTATTTATCTAATTGTTTATTTTTATCTGTTTATTATTATTTTCATTCATTTATTCGTGCATTTTATTCAATTAATGTTTATAAAGTTTGGATTATTTTTCATATTATATTAATTTATCTTAGTCATTTTTTCATAATTTTACATTTATATATGAAATTGGTCCTTAAAAAAGGTAGGTGTTCAATCCAAGTTCCGTCGGCTTAAGGTGTACATGGTTCTGGCCAGGGGACAGGGGTAGGCCAAGAGGAATAACCATTCCCTTTCCGCACTTTTTGCTAAATGTTTTCTTTATAAATCTTTTTTTACCATTTGTGGCAATTTTCCTCGAATTTTCCCCAATGTTTGCCAGTTTACCTACAATTTTTTCCACGCCTTTGGTTCTCGCGACGGATAACGAAATATAGTGTGAGAAGGACCACACCTTACTACGGAGCGTAATGCTCGCTTGGTGCCGGCTAAAATTGTCTACTCTACACTAAAATATAAGTATATAAATGTCCTTGTACTGAATTTATTCGTCACAAGCGATTAAGCTATAAGTACATTCTAATGTATGCCACCTTGTATTGTGTTTGCTGCGAAAAGCTACGTGAAATATCCCGAGCTTAAAGATAAGCCTATCTTAAGCCTAAGTCGTTAATCAGTGAACAAATCAATTGATTTAATTACAAGTCGACTCATTGTCAATTTGCTAATCCAAAAAAATTGAAAAAAATGGTTTTCTGAATCATCATTTTCAGAACCACCTCGCCGAGCTGAGTCGAACGGTAGTAAAACTATCACTGTATCTTCAAAATTTCCCAATTTCGGGCTAACCAAAGAGACCAATAACTAGATGCTGCGTTGAGACCATTGGATTATTACGAAGGCCAAATGTGGCATATAGCTAGTTGGTAAATGTTATAAACAGATGATTTGTCGGAAATGAAAATACGAGATTAGTGCATTGTAAATAAAAACACGGTCTAGCGGTGCACAAAATACTTTGAAGCCACCCACAATGGAACGTTATAATTACAGATGGAATGTAAGCGCCAACATAGTTGGTAAATGTTATAATCTAATGGTCCTAATTATGTCATGGTTGAAATAGGCTAGCTACTATGTCACGCAGACAGTCCAACTCGACCATTAAAATTTTGAATAGCCTAGCTAGGCTATACGTTTGTCATCGATTGCCGAGTCGGAATGCGCTTTTGTCACGAGGCGTTCATTTGAGCCACTATATCTTCAAGCCATAGACTATTTAGTCCGCTAACATTACGTTTTACTATACGTATTTAAATAATGTTTCAAAGGCGGCATAACGCTTAACCGTTAATTGTATATATTAAAAACAAATATATAGCTTAGAATTTAGTGTGAATATGCTACAGAACAAAATTCTGTTACACTAAGCACAATACTAAATAAAATTTCTCAAATGACAGTTCAGCCGGACGCTCCATTTGTCACGCAGATCCTAGCTAAACTTCCCGTTTGTCACATTAAGACTAGTTAAGCTATCAAAGTGTACTACAGTAGTCCAGCTAAGCTATAGTTCACCCGAACCGAACTAGTTGAGTTGGACGCGTGACATAATTTGGTCTGGGCGCACGCATCTTATCGTAAATGATGCATAAAAAGACGGTCAACTGGTGCACAAAATACTTTGAAGCCACCAACAACTGAACGTTATAGAACGAGACGGAATGTAAACGCCAATATATATTAAAACACTTTACTGACGATTAAAATGCTTGTTCGCCACGATCACAAAATTTCAAGTGTTACAAGGCAATGTTTTATTTGATTTGGGGTCTCCGACATTTTACTCGCACGATTATATAAAGCTAAAATTAAACAAAATTCCCTTAAAAAGTTGAATTTTCAAATTTTTGACACAAGTTTCTTGTTTGTTGTGGATAAACAATATGCTTCTAGTGTTATTTAACCCTTTCCCGCATAAGTTAATCTGTATTTCGTGCAGCGTCGAGGAATCAGTGCAGCAGAGAATTGAACTTGGAACGTTTGGATACGAGCCTCCTACGCTAACGCTATGAGTTGTTGCTTGGTTCCTTAAGGAACTTCGCAAAGCGTGCGAATAACAACGCACGATCAAACGCACGCCGCACGAGAAACGCGACAAATGCATAGTTTGATAATGTACGCTGTATCATATGTGATGCACTATGCGGGAAAGGGTTAATATGATTTATTTGCCACCCATGCTGAGTTTGTCATTAAGCCTGCATTGCGCTGTAAAACTGAAAATATCAATTTTTGAAACTAAGATAGTCGTATAATTGCCACTAATGCTTATATTTCCAGTGTAGTATTGTATTCTTGGATTTAACCACCACAGAAGCAAGTTCGTTTGGACGATTCGTAATGGTCATCCGGTGTAGTAATGTAATCTGGAATTTTAAAAGCTAAGGAACCACGGTTAAAGATTTGCAATGGTCCCTCAGCGTAGACTAGACGCACTCTCACCGCTTCTTCTCGCTGCATATTTAGTATTATTTACTCTGATATTTTTCGGTCTGAAGATTGGCAATGATCACTCAGCGTGTACTAACCGAACACACTCCGCTTCTCCCCGCTCGTAAAATTGCCGTATAACTGCCATTAATGTGTATAGTTCCGGTGTAGAAATATTATATTCTGAAATTTTAAGGGCTAAAGGACGCTCGGTTTGCAGTATTGCAATGGTCACTCAGTGTCGACAAGCCGCACTCGCATCGCTTCTCCTCGCAGCGTATTTAGTGGTGAATAAGCATTCGTTATTTGCACTGATAGCTTCAACATAAAATGTATGTTTCCAGAAATCCTGATAAGTATATTTGTCTTAAATATTTTAGTACTGAAATATATTTCTCAATTTTTTGGATGAGACGCAACTTTAAACCGTATGGAACAACATTTCCATTGGCCAAATTTCGAAAAATTGAGTGTTTCTTCAAAATCGTCCTGATAGATGAGGCCTCTTGGCGGACCGTGGCCTTCCAATGGTGGGATGTGTCTTAGTAGCGGTACGGTACTAGGGGCATACATAGCGTAATGGTCTTCAGATACTAAAATTTTAGTTTCCTAGTATACGTCAGAAAACGACATTGTCTCGACTGTGTTTCCTT
This sequence comes from Trileptium ribeirensis, assembly GCA_030248225.1. Taxonomy (NCBI): domain Eukaryota; kingdom Metazoa; phylum Nematoda; class Enoplea; order Enoplida; family Thoracostomopsidae; genus Trileptium; species Trileptium ribeirensis. Next base: position 11,408 of record JASANE010006478.1, on the reverse strand, counting down.
TTAAAGACTTGATATTTATAGCCATAAAATGCACTATTGAAGCATATGTAGTAAACACAATACACTGTACCATATTAACACAATTTATTAAAATGGATATATAATGTGTGCCTTAAGTAACAGCCCAGCATTCAAGTGACGCAGCACGTCAAATAATAAACATTTGCGTTTTGGTAGTGCGAAACTGGGCACCTAAAAGATTAATGCATTCTTGCAGTCCACAACGCACACTTCGCTCTATACTTTTCTAAGCATGTCAGGCTCCTGAACGAAGAGCTCCTGCGATATAGCGTCTTTCAGACAACAGGGTTTATGGTTTGCATTTATATATTCTGTTTAAATACTTCTAAAAAAGTCAGCAGGGTTTTGATCAGAAGAACGAGCAGGCCATTCGACAGGGCCCCGGCGTCCGACCCAACGGTCAGGGAAGATTTCGTCTAACCAGCGCAAAATGAGGAGGCGCGCCATTCTCCATAAAGTGAAGACTGGCATTATTTGATAACTGTTGATTGAATATTAGTGTAAAATTTATTTCACAGCATCATCAAAAAAGAACGGCCCAAAAAATCAACCAGACCACATGTCGACCAATACTGTCAGACCATGGGCATTCATATGGCTGTGTATAGTGTCGTGATTGCTTTCTGCATGTCAATAAACACAATTATGGCGGTAACCGTAGCCGTACAGTTTAAAATTGCTTTGGCAGGACCAAATAACTTCGTCGGCTACGCCCAGATCATGTTCTTGCTATTTTTCAGAATATTGAACACTGTGATCATAATCTTCCTCATTCACAACATGAATTAGCGTCGATTTAGACCCAGACTTTTAACAATTCGGAAAACAGACTATTTGCTGATGCCGGTTTCAATAGCGCAGCGTCGAATTGACATTGTCGGACTATTGTCAAAATTATAGGATATATCAGAAATCGCGGTATCACCAGATGCGGTCGGTGGTCTCCCTTTTTGCAAGGCTGCTACAGAACCTTTTAGACCAAACTTTTTATAAACTAAGCCAGTAGTTATATTATGTGGGAGCTGTGAAGACGGATTCCGGGACCATTGTTGCACAACTTCATTGCTATTTTCGTTAACTGAATATTTTCTTACTGCAGTTATTCGATCAGCCAAATTAGGCAGACATCAGACAGAGAGACGAGTATCAGACATTTTTTCTACGCAAATATTTATTATGTTCGGTTATAATTCTTGAAAGTGTGTGGGTTGTAAGTATATTATGTCAATTTCAGCAACAGTTTGAAGTTGGGGCTTTACTTATGGACACTCTACAGATCGATTTTGTAGGTTTCATGAACATTACAAGATTTTAGAAATTAATTACATAACTACCTTTTCGACAAATTACTTTCAACAGAGAAATTGGCAAACTTTTGTTTAATTAAACCATTATAAGTTAGAACAGTATTGGTGGATGTGAGATAATCTGATGTTTCAATTAATTTCTCAATTCAGAGTTTAACATGTTTTGATTCGCATAACAATACTTAAAATTGTTTTCAGTACTATAGGTAGTTGCATTAAACGCGGGGCTGTAGCCAGGGGTAGGCATTGGGAGGCAATTGGGACCCCAAAAATTTCAGCCCACCACAAAATAAAAAAATTATATATTTATGTGTAATAGAATGTATTAAAATAATATTGCTCGTTGTATAAACAAACATTAACACCTAGTGTTCTTTAGCTCTAGCTTCGAGTTAACCATAACCCAGTGTAGGATGATATTTGAAACAAAATTTTTAATATCTGGCTATAACGCAATCGGTCAAAAATCATGCCTCCCCTTGCAAGTTACTGTCCCCACCGAAAAATGAGATCCAGGCTACGGACCTGAATAAACATATGACGTTGACGTAATGATGTCCCCAAGCAACAAAGGTTCGAGTCTACGTACCCTACACAGTGTCAGGCACACCTACGACAACAGGGTGTCGTAGACACCCCCATGCTTTTCGTAAATCTTTTGAAGAGTCGTTAGCTGGGTATATTGTCATTTTCCAATGTTGTGAAGCACACCGTGTCATCTTTGTAGTTTTATTGACGGTTTATGTGTCGGAAAAGGCTAACTATTGCACGCATTAAATGATGCAAGCCCAAGTACTTAAAGGACCAACAAGGACCTTTACCCTTTACAACGGAAAGACTGCACAAAATCTCAAAGCAAACGAAATGTATTACAACCTTCTCGATGAACTCTGGAGAGTAGCCAAGGAGCGCGGGAAATGGAGGTGGGAGGCCATGCCACCAAGTGCAACCACGCGTATTCTAGCGCGGAGGCTCACAGAAAAGCGAAGTTCACGTGCATGACGCCCGGTTTGGCTACGTTGAGCCCTCCTTCGTGCCGCAAGCATAGGCTATGCCCCTAACTTAACCACAAATTTTTCAAGAGTATATTTCATTTCAAACAAAAATACTAAATAAACGCAATTATATTACGATGTTAAATAAAAAAATTATACAAAAACATAATAATTTATTATTGGTTACATAATATCGCTCTCTTCTTCAGCTGTTTGAATTTTTATTGCACACGAGGTGACTTTACAACTAAAACAAGACAACACACACATCTCCGTTTTACTAAAACACAAAATTCTTTACGTAATGTTCTTGTTCTCAAAAAACCTTCGCAACGTCGTGTTTTACGAGATAAAATCAAGTTTATATATTTATTTTAATATTATTATTTATAGATGTATGATATAATATTTATCTGTATTACAGGCCCGTGCCTAGGGATTCAGACCAAACCCACCGAACCTTGTGCTAGGTCCCGTCCAGTGGCGGATCCAGGATTTCAAATTAGTTCCAGGAGAGGGGATCCATGAAAAGCATACATGTCGGCGGTCGGTCATGCCGGGGGGTAGAAGCCCCCCACGGGGTGGGGGGTCGCGCCCGTCCCAGGGGGGTAACCCCCTGGCCGGCCAAATTGTCCTAAGGGGTATTCGTGAGGACCTTTTTTTGGTCCTCGCAGCCACATTTTTAGCGTACGAGTACAGTTTTTGCAGAAAATTATTAAAATACAAACCCTTTTCGAAGCAATACTTCACTACCTAATTTTTGGAGCTCATATTCTGGGCATAATAATGGGGTTTTTTTCTTTAGCAACAAGCAGGGGCAATGTGCGCAAAGTTTTGCACTAAGGTCCTACTGCGAAACTCGTCGAGGAGCCGCCAAGCCCGGGAGGTGCTGTGCCCCCCCCCCGCTTTTCGGCCTCGGTAACCCCCCCCCCTGGCCGGCCAAATTTGTCTAGGGGGGTCGATTTCGTGAGGACCTTTTTTTTGGTCCTCGCAGCCGTTAATACTATTATTAACCCTATATGAGATGGAAATGGAGGATATAAAAAAGTCTGTTTTATCCACCGTGGACCATAGCAGACATTCAATGTCTAAATCTAGTTAGTATATAAATAAGTATTTCGGTTAACTTTCATTTCAGGGAATGACGTCGTCAACAAAAAGCTTTCCACAAATTTATGCTGCATATGCACCACTAGCAACAAGCAGGCACAATTTGCGCAAGTTTTTGCACTAAGGTCAAGCTTTAAAACTCGGACAGCGGTCAAGTTGTGTCCGGGGGGGGGTGCTGCGGAACACCGGGGGGGTAACCCCCCCTGGCCTTTCGCGCCCTGGGAGGGGGGGTCCGGCCCTCAGGGGGGGTAACCCCCCCTACCCCCCCTGCCGGCATGTATGCTTATAAATATTATAATTTGGGGATTTTAGTGCATGAAATGCGAAAACATATGCAGGTTTTGGCATTAATGTCTTAGTTTGACTCATACAAAAAGATGAAAGGTGCTACAACTGTCTCATACAATAGTCGACTTTAAACACATTGAAGTATGTTTCACGATAGCTGTGTTTTGCTGTATTTCCATTTCAGAAACTTGGACGTTTGATACTTTGGTCAGATTTTACGGCTGTAAACTAGATGCGTGCTTCGTTTGAATAGCACCAACACCAAAGAAACAGTTATGTGACTTAGCGCCGAATAATAAACCAATGATCTTGTCCAAATGAACAATCAAAAACAGTTACAATACTGACACTTTCATGGCCGCAACCTGGACGTTTGATATTTTGGTCAGCTTTTACGGCTGTAAACTAGATGCGTGCTTCGTTTGAATAGCACCAACACCAAAGAAACAGTTATGTGACTTAGCGGCCAATAACAAACCAATGATCTTGTCCAAATGAACAATCAAAAACAGTTACAATACTGACTCTTTCATGGCTGCAACCTGGACGTTTGATATTTTGGTCAGCTTTTACGGCTGTAAACTAGATGTGTGCTTCGTTTGAATAGCACCAACACCAAAGAAACAGTTATGTGACTTAGCGCCGAATAATAAACCAATGATCTTGTCCAAATGAACAATCAAAAACAGTTACAATACTGACTCTTTCATGGCTGCAACCTGGACGTTTTGATATTTTGGTCAGCTTTTACGGCTGTAAACTAGATGCGTGCTTCGTTTGAATAGCACCAACACCAAATAAACAGTTATGTGACTTAGCGGCGAATAATAAACCAATGATCTTGTCCAAATGAACAATCAAAAACAGTTACAATACTGACTCTTTCATGGCTGCAACCTGGACGTTTGATATTTTGGTCAGCTTTTACGGCTGTAAACTAGATGTGTGCTTCGTTTGAATAGCACCAACACCAAAGAAACAGTTATGTGACTTAGCGGCGAATAACAAACAAATGATCTTGTCCAAATGAACAATCAAAAACAGTTACAATACTGACACTTTCATGGCCGCAACCTGGACGTTTGATATTTTGGTCAGCTTTTACGGCTGTAAACTAGATGCGTGCTTCGTTTGAATAGCACCAACACCAAAGAAACAGTTATGTGACTTAGTGGCGAATAACAAAGCAATGATCTTGTCCAAATGAACAATCAAAAACAGTTACAATACTGACTCTTTCATGGCTGCAACCTGGACGTTTGATATTTTGGTCAGCTTTTACGGCTGCAAACTAGATGCGTGCTTCGCTTGAATAGCACCAACACCAAAGAAACAGTTATGTGACTTAGTGGCGAATAACAAAGCAATGATCTTGTCCAAATGAACAATCAAAAACAGTTACAATACTGACACTTTCATGGCCGCAACCTGGACGTTTGATATTTTGGTCAGCTTTTACGGCTGTAAACTAGATGCGTGCTTCGTTTGAATAGCACCAACACCAAAGAAACAGTTATGTGACTTAGCGGCGAATAACAAACCAATGATCTTGTCCAAATGAACAATCAAAAACAGTTACAATACTGACTCTTTCATGGCTGCAACCTGGACGTTTGATATTTTGGTCAGCTTTTACGGCTGTAAAAAATATTAGTGCTTCGTTTGAATATCACCAACACCAAAAAAACAATTATGTGACTTAGCGCGGATGATGCAACCAATGATCTTGTCCAAATGAACAATCAAAAACAGTTACAATACTGACACTTTCATGGCCGCAACCTGGACGTTTGATATTTTGGTCAGCTTTTACGGCTGTAAACTAGATGCGTGCTTCGTTTGAATAGCACCAACACCAAAGAAACAGTTATGTGACTTAGCGGCGAATAACAAACAAATGATCTTGTCCAAATGAACAATCAAAAACAGTTACAATACTGACACTTTCATGGCCGCAACCTGGACGTTTGATATTTTGGTCAGCTTTTAAGGCTGTAAACTAAATCCGAGCTTAGATTGAATAGCGCCCAACACCCAAAGAAACAGTTATGTGACTTAGCGGCGAATAACAAACCAATGATCTTGTCCAAATGAACAATCAAAAACAGTTACAATACTGACACTTTCATGGCCGCAACCTGGACGTTTGATATTTTGGTCAGCTTTTACGGCTGTAAACTAGATGCGTGCTTCGTTTGAATAGCACCAACACCAAAGAAACAGTTATGTGACTTAGCGGCGAATAACAAACCAATGATCTTGTCCAAATGAACAATCAAAAACAGTTACAATACTGGCTCTTTCATGGCTGCAACCTGGACGTTTGATATTTTGGTCAGCTTTTACGGCTGTAAACTAGATGCGTGCTTCGCTTGAATAGCACCAACACCAAAGAAACAGTTATGTGACTTAGCGGCGAATAACAAACCAATGATCTTGTCCAAATGAACAATCAAAAACAGTTACAATACTGACACTTTCATGGCCGCAACCTGGACGTTTGATATTTTGGTCAGCTTTTACGGCTGTAAACTAGATGCGTGCTTCGTTTGAATAGCACCAACACCAAAGAAACAGTTATGTGACTTAGTGGCGAATAACAAAGCAATGATCTTGTCCAAATGAACAATCAAAAACAGTTACAATACTGACACTTTCATGGCCGCAACCTGGACGTTTGATATTTTGGTCAGCTTTTACGGCTGTAAACTAGATGCGTGCTTCGTTTGAATAGCACCAACACCAAAGAAACAGTTATGTGACTTAGTGGCGAATAACAAAGCAATGATCTTGTCCAAATGAACAATTAAAAACAGTTACAATACTGACTCTTTCATGTCTGCAACCTGGACGTTTTATATTTTGGTAAGCTTTTACGGGCTGCAAACTCAGATGCGTGCTTCGCTTGAATAGCACCAACACCAAAGAAACAGTTATGTGACTTAGTGGCGAATAACAAAGCAATGATCTTGTCCAAATGAACAATCAAAAACAGTTACAATACTGACACTTTCATGGCTGCAACCTGGACGTTTGATATTTTGGTCAGCTTTTACGGCTGTAAACTAGATGCGTGCTTCGTTTGAATAGCACCAACACCAAAGAAACAGTTATGTGACTTAGCGGCGAATAACAAACCAATGATCTTGTCCAAATGAACAATCAAAAACAGTTACAATACTGACACTTTCATGGCCGCAACGTGGACGTTTGATATTTTGGTCAGCTTTTACGGCTGTAAACTAGTCGTGCTTCGTTGAATAGCACCAACACCAAAGTGCGTGCTTTAGACTCCTAGAATGGCGCCAACACCAAAGAAAAACAGTTATGTGACTTCATTCGCGAATAACAAAGCAATGATCTTGTCCAAATGAACAATCAAAAACAGTTACAATACTGACTCTTTCATGGCTGCAACCTGGACGTTTGATATTTTGGTCAGCTTTTACGGCTGTAAACTAGATGCGTGCTTCGCTTGGATGGCGCGCCAACACCAGAAACAGTTATGTGACTTAGCGGCGAATAACAAACCAATGATCTTGTCCAAATGAACAATCAAAAACAGTTACAATACTTGACACTTTAAGTGGCCGCAACCTGGACGTTTGATATTTCTGGTCAAGTTTTAGGCTGTAAACTAGATGCGTGCTTCGCTTGAATAGCACCAACACCAAAGAAACAGTTATGTGACTTAGCGGCGAATAACAAACCAATGATCTTGTCCAAATGAACAATCAAAAACAGTTACAATACTGACACTTTCATGGCCGCAACCTGGACGTTTGATATTTTGGTCAGCTTTTACGGCTGTAAACTAGATGCGTGCTTCGTTTGAATAGCACCAACACCAAAGAAACAGTTATGTGACTTAGTGGCGAATAACAAACCAATGATCTTGTCCAAATGAACAATCAAAAACAGTTACAATACTGACACTTTCATGGCCGCAACCTGGACGTTTGATATTTTGGTCAGCTTTTACGGCTGTAAACTAGATGCGTGCTTCGTTTGAATAGCACCAACACCAAAGAAACAGTTATGTGACTTAGTGGCGAATAACAAAGCAATGATCTTGTCCAAATGAACAATCAAAAACAGTTACAATACTGACTCTTTCATGGCTGCAACCTGGACGTTTGATATTTTGGTCAGCTTTTACGGCTGCAAACTAGATGCATGCTTCGCTTGAATAGCACCAACACCGAAGAGAAACAGTTATGTGACTTAGCGGCGAATAACAAAGCAATGATCTTGTCCAAATGAACAATCAAAAACAGTTACAATACTGACACTTTCATGGCCGCAACCTGGACGTTTGATATTTTGGTCAGCTTCTACGGCTGCAACTAGATCCGTGCTTCGTTTGAATAGCACCAACACCAAAGAAACAGTTATGTGACTTAGCGGCGAATAACAAACCAATGATCTTGTCCAAATGAACAATCAAAAACAGTTACAATACTGACACTTTCATGGCCGCAACCTGGACGTTTGGTATTTTGGTAGGCTTTGCCGGCTCTAAACTAGATGCGTGCTTCGTTTGAATAGCACCAACACCAAAGAAACAGTTATGTGACTTAGCGGCGAATAACAAACCAATGATCTTGTCCAAATGAACAATCAAAAACAGTTACAATACTGACACTTTCATTGCCGCAACCTGGACGTTTTGATATATATTTAGTTACGTTATATCGTTCGAAGAAGAACAACCTAGAGCGGGGGTGCGAGGTGCGGCAGCCCCCAAATTAGGCTTACGCTTAGTATATCGAAAACGGCATTGCATGCATCATAGTTACGCACCTCAGGGTTACTTTGATCCTCTTTGTTACGGTCACCGTCAGTGCAAATAAGGTGCGGAGGCCGAGACAGGGATCCTGCCTAAATGCAAATAAACCTCTTAAAGCTTAAGACAATTTGACAAAAATGAATGAAAAGCTGTAAAACCTTAAGTGAGCAAATCGTGAAATATAAACAATTACAGGTGGCATTAGTACGGTGAGTTACAAGGGAACTCGTTAGGTGTCCCAGATTTCAATTCGTATGCGTAAGTAAAACGGACGATTATTTTTTTTCTAATAACATATATTGAACCACTAGGATTATGGAAAAGAACGCTGAATTTCATTCGGTTTCTCGCTAATCAAAAATTGAAAAATCCATTCTAAGTACCGTAAATTATACTATGTGCTCGTACAGAATTTCGGCGATTTTCTGTTTACAGAAATTCGGTTCAATATTGTGTAATTATCAAGTTTGAAGATAGATTACTCAGCGTTCGGGAACAAATTTAATGCAGTAATGATTTCATAGCTAAGTCTTCGCGGTATTCGCGAACAAAACCCGGTTATTTCATATTAAACAAATTTTCGCTCTCAAAAATTTCGGTAATTTTAATTGAATTTTCGGGAACGAAAATGGCTAAAATTGCTATCGTAGATCAGTGTTCTCGTGAACAGAATTTCAATTTACCACAACCGCATACGATAATACCTCTTGTGCAAAATTGCAAAATAGGATGGTTGGTGAGGTCACTTTAAACTTACTCGAGCATTAGGGTATACAATTTCAACGAAGCCCATGGATTTAGATTTGTTCTTCCCTCACTAGATTTGAAAACGTTTCAATCCCACTGTAATAAGCACTGCTTTTATCCGATTTTTCTTTGGTTTTTCTTTGATCTTTGGCTTTCCAAAAACACCAGTTTTTGGATTCGAATAGATTGGTGGGAAAAATTAGACCCCACGAAAAGAGTGCATAATTTTATCTATGAAAACCATTGACATGTGAAAAATTAAGTTTAATTTTTTCGATAAATATAACCAAAAATAATATACTAATACGAATACGGTGATGTAACTTTTGTTATTCGGGTCACGGAAACATATTGAATTCGATTAGACGTCGCAAAAAACACACAGCAATGTACTGTCCGGATGTATGACGCAACGTACACAATGTGTAAAGAAAATTATATGTTTATTATGAAAAATATTATAAACTGCAATTTTTATGTTCTGTCTTCAAATCAATAAGTAGAAACTGCATTATATACTAGTTTTACACACGAAGCGAGGTGAAAGAAACGGAGCGAGTGCAACTAATCTACGATTTAGTGACTACTATAATTGTAAGTTTGCAAATTCGACGCTTTAAGGTCCCCACAAGAACAATAGCACACGATGCATTAACGACAACGTTACGACGATTTTAGCCAATGTATCATTTAGTGAAGGGTATGCTATGCCGTTCTCGATATATTAATTCTAAGCGCTAGTCTTAGCCGAAGCTAAGCTCCTTATATGAGCCATGTACTAAGCCTAAGCCTAAGTACTAATCCCGCCGCCGAACCACCGCTCTAAGCTGCTTTTTAAGTTATAACGTCCGGCCCCTAATGGTGACATGGGCCGCAATGTTAATACGATATATCAAACAAAATTATAGATAGGAGCCTTTACCTGTTCCTTCCTACTCTTTACTTGATCATCAAAGTGACGAAAACTCTTGATATTTATGGATAACAAATTTTAAGAAAAATTATAATTTGAAAAATAATTTTTTTAGGTTGTAGGAGCAGCGCAAACACAATCTAATTGTACAACTACATTCCGTTGCGCTTGCAATAAAATATTTGCGAAAATATATCAATCTGGTGAAGGAAGAGTAATGCCACCGATAGAAAATTTCTGCTGTACCACGAAGCGCTGTTTGAAGAGTCTTCACTATTTGCGGGCGGTCCTTTTCCGTAATCAAGGGTTTGTGATGGCTCCTTGACGAGAAATTTGGCGAAGCATCAGAGAGAAAGGAGTGCCCAATATCTTCGTGTAATCGCATAGTAATAGCTATGTACAAGGATTGTAAAACGCGTATATGAAGAAGCCCGGCATGACAGACGTGGAGAAGTTTATTGTGATTGTCCCGTCGGAACCGCTGGACCGCCGTGTTTAGCAGAAGTTTGTGACACCTAGATGAAACCGGAAAAGCCAAATTGGAGCGATTGCTTCCATAAAAAGCGTTTAAAACGAGAATACCCCCTATTGTTGTGATAGTACTGCTGGGGAATTAAGTTGCGTTGCTAGGAACTGGGTCTAATGGCACTAATGCACTTGAAAGCGTGTACCACTTTATGGGGCACCCCTGTACTGCAGCTTGAGCTCCCAGCTTCCGATGAGATAAACTGTCACATTGCTATTTATATGCAATGACATTTGAGCGCCTTTGAAAAATTCCTCCCTTTCCTTCCAGCTTAGTTGCTCCTGCTACGAGACTGGCGTGTTCATACAATTTTGGCCTTTGTTAAAGTGTTTTAGCACTATATATTAAAAATGTAAAAGCATTTATGTAAATGTAATTTTAACTGTGACTCAAACATTTCCAGCAAACCTAAAGCTAAAAACTGAAAACTATAGACATGAAAAAAATAAATTTTGACAGAACTTTGTACAATAATTACAGGGAACCCAGCCAGATATATACTTTATTAAATTGTAATAACCGGTGACGCAGCTGCATGGCGCAACTTCCTAACACCATGCCCATACGACCCCGGCTATCGTAACCTCAAGGGTGGACCGTGAATACTAAATTTTGAGCCTATTCTTGGTCAGACCCAAGAAGTTACGGAGCTTAGCAGGCCGCAGGCGCGCTTCACGGGGTGTGTTCGGACCCCGCCCGAAGGGTTGCGCAC